>WNWK01006781.1:0-101597 GCA_009830355.1 Cherax destructor
CCTCCTGCTCCTCCTTGCATCATAGGGACGACGCAGATCTAAGTGATAATCTCTGAAGATATCACTAACACACGTAACCTTGTAGTGTCAACAGTGTGCGTCTCTCACTTGTATGGAGCTACCCACACACATTATTACATTATTACTATTATTATTATTATTATTATTACATTATTATTATTACATTATTATTACTATTATTATATTCTAATGTATTCAACAGGGTGTGGGAGCCTTCTTCACGACCAAGGTCTGCAGTTCTTGGCCCCTGTATACAGGGGCCAAGAACTGCAGATTACTTCGTTCGGTTTGCAACGCTCTCTCATGCATCCTTTTCTAAATGAACACACAGCCATTGACTGAATAATGGTGAATGTGTTTTCTACTATTTTTGGGGGGTATGGGTAAGGGTCATAGAGCGTTTTTATGGGAGAGGGAGGTAATGTAGTGATACCTGAGTGTTGTGAACTGAGTGGGACCAGAGTGATAATGGTGATCAAGGCCTGAGGTCGTTCTGAAGAACTGCTGAGGAAGTGACGAAACAAGACTGCTGAGGTTGAACACCTCAGAGTGAGTCATTCAGCAGGTCTGCTGCCTCTCCTTAGCAACCCTGCCTCAGCAGGTCTGCTGCCTCTTCTTAGCAACCCTGCCTCAGCAGGTCTGCTGCCTCTTCTTAGCAACCCTGCCTCAGCAGGTCTGCTGCCTCTCTTAGCAACCCTGCCTCAGCAGGTCTGCTGCCTCTCCTTAGCAGGGGAGAGAGAGAGAGAGAGAGAGAGAGAGAGAGAGAGAGAGAGAGAGAGAGAGAGCCCGTGGCTCCAACTTCATCCTGTTCCCTACTTGTATGTTTTATTACAATAAAAGTTCTTTCAAATGAGCTGATGTAGGTAACAGCTTTTAGCTTGTCAATAAAGTTAGGAATCCTTAACCCAATCTTGTCAAACCTTGAGTAAAAAAAAAAAGAGAGAGAGAGAGAGAGAGAGAGAGAGAGAGAGAGAGAGAGTATGAGGACTGAGTGTATACAAGACTCGGGACATCAATCAGAAGTTGCAACAGAAAAGAATCTTCCGCTTGAAGATAAGACTTTGAAGGGTCAGTCTTTGATTACGACTGCATCTCTTAGAAGATCATTACACTAAAAGTAAGAAAGAGAGAAAGAGAAGGAGAGAGGGAGGTGCAAAGAGTTTCCAGTCCCCTCCGTCTCATTTCACAGCAATACATGATTGGTTCGCCGGGATGGTTGCCGACCTCCCAGCTCACTGACCTTCCCTGGCGCTCATTCGTCCTAGCGAACACCCGAGTTCTTCTCCAGTCACGCTTGATGCTACAACCAGTGCTTAGCTCAACCTTGAACGCTACTACACCCTCCTCCTCGTCCTCCTCCTCCGCCACCTCCTCCTCCTTGTCCTCCTCCTCCTCGTCCTCGTCCTCTATTTACTCCCTCGGGAGGGACGAGTAAGAGACGACAGTAGTCTTATCTGTGTAAGGGAGGAAAGACTCCCTATAGACTGTCATAACTTTGTGTGTATATATATATATATATATATATATATATATATATATATATATATATATAATATATATATATATATATATATATATATATATATATATATATATATATATATATATATATATATATATATATATATATATATATATATATATAATATAAACAGAGAGAGAGAGAGAGAGAGAGAGAGAGAGAGTACATATCTCATATGAATATTCTTACTTTAATCCATACATTAGGGAATAAATTATCCTTGACTGGTAGTGTACATGTGACCTGCAGCTTAATGACCCTCGTGTACTGGAGAGGTTTGAAGCCGATCTAACCAGAACAATAGCTAAAGTGAGGTCAGTGTTCGTACTAATGAGAGGTTACAATATATACACTGATACGGTAAATAATACCACTCATCCCTCCATTTACAAATTACTTTAATTAACAGCGTAACAGGAAGCCCACAGCTGACATACTCACCACACTGGCTTACCACATCTACATGCTACACTGGCTTACCACAGCTAACATACTCGACACACTGGCTTACCACAGCTAAGATATCACACTGGCTTATTGTAGTTAATATAGCACACTGGATTGTCACAGCTAACATACTCGAAACACTGGCTCACCACAGTTAACATACCTCACTGACTTACCACAGCTAACATACTCACCACACTGGCTTATCACAGTTAACATACCTCACTGACTTACCACAGCTAACATACTAACCACTGGCTTATCACAGTTAACATACCACACTGGTTTACCACAGCTAGCATATTCGACACACTGGCTTACCACAGCTAACAAACTCGACACACTGGCTTACCACAGCTAACATATTCGACACACTGGCTTATCACAGTTAACATACTCGACACACTGGCTTACCACAGCTAAGATATCACACTGGCTTATTGTAGTTAATATAGCACACTGGATTGCCACAGCTAACATACTCGACACACTGGCTTACCACAGCTAAGATATCACACTGGCTTATTGTAGTTAATATAGCACACTGGATTGCCACAGCTAACATACTCGACACACTGGCTTATCATAGTTAACATACTCACACGCTGGCTTATCACAATTAACATACTCACACTATGGTTTACCACAGCTAACATACTCGACACACTGGCTTACCACAGCTAAGATATCACACTGGCTTATTGTAGTTAATATAGCACACTGGATTGTCACAGCTAACATACTCACCACACTGGCTTACCACAGTTAACATACCACACTGGTTTACCACAGCTAACATACTCGACACACTGGCTTACCACAGCTAAGATATCACACTGGCTTATTGTAGTTAATATAGCACACTGGATTGTCACAGCTAACATACTCGACACACTGGCTTACCACAGCTAACATACTCGACACACTGGCTTACCACAGCTAACAAACTCGACACACTGGCTTACCACAGCTAACATACTCGACACACTGGCTTACCACAGCTAACATACTCGACACACTGGCTTACCACAGCTAAGATATCACACTGGCTTATTGTAGTTAATATAGCACACTGGATTGTCACAGCTAACATACTCACTACACTGGCTTACCACAGTTAACATACCACACTGGTTTACCACAGCTAACATATTCGACACACTGGCTTACCACAGCTAACAAACTCGACACACTGGCTTACCACAGCTAACATACTCGACTCACTGGCTTACCACAGCTAACATACTCGACACACTGGCTTACCACAGCAATAGTTAACCATCCAGTGGGTTAAACAGCGACAGTGAAAAAAAGAAATTGTTATAAGAAGATAGTGAAGTTCACTTCACAAGTTATTACAAGATCACTTCACAAGTTATTACAAGATCACTTCACAAGTTATTACAAGATCACTTCACAAGTTATTCAAGATCACTTCACAAGTTATTACAAGTTCATTCACAAGTTATTAAAGATCACTTCACAAGTTATTACAAGTTCACTTCACAGTTATTACAAGATCACTTCACAAGTTATAACAAGATCACTTCCAAGTTACTACATAGATCACTTCACAAGTTATTACAAGATCACTTCACAAGTTATTACAAGATCACTTCCAAGTTACTACAAGATCACTTCACAAGTTATTACAAGATCACTTCACAAGTTATAACAAGATCACTTCACAAGTTATTACAAGATCACTTCACAAGTTATAACAAGATCACTTCACAAGTTATTACAAGATCACTTCACAAGTTACTACAAGATCACTTCTACAAGTTATTACAAGATCACTTCACAAGTTATTACAAGATCACTTCACAAGTTACTACAAGATCACTTCACAAGTTATTACAAGATCACTTCACAAGTTATATCAAGATCACTTCACAAGTTACTACAAGATCACTTCACAAGTTATTACAAGATCACTTCACAAGTTACTACAAGATCACTTCACAAGTTACTACAAGATCACTTCACAAGTTATTACAAGATCACTTCACAAGTTATTACAAGATCACTTCACAAGTTACTACAAGATCACTTCACAAGTTATTACAAGATCACTTCACAAGTTATTACAAGATCACTTCACAAGTTATTACAAGATCACTTCACAAGTTATTACAAGATCACTTCACAAGTTATTACAAGATCACTTCACAAGTTATTACAAGATCACTTCACAAGTTATTACAAGATCACTTCACAAGTTATTACAAGATCACTTCACAAGTTACTACAAGATCACTTCACAAGTTATTACAAGATCACTTCACAAGTTATATCAAGATCACTTCACAAGTTACTACAAGATCACTTCACAAGTTATTACAAGATCACTTCACAAGTTACTACAAGATCACTTCACAAGTTACTACAAGATCACTTCACAAGTTACTACAAGATCACTTCACAAGGTTATAACAAGATCACTTCACAAGTTACTACAAGATCACTTCATAAGTTATTACAAGATCACTTCACAAGTTATTACAAGATCACTTCACAAGTTATTACAAGATCACTTCACAAGTTACTAGAAGATCACTTCACAAGTTATTACAAGATCACTTCACAAGTTATAACAAGATCACTTCACAAGTTACTACAAGATCACTTCACAAGTTATAACAAGATCACTTCACAAGTTATTACAAGATCACTTCACAAGTTATACAAGATCACTTCACAAGTTATACTACAAGATCACTTCACAAGTTATACAAGATCACTTCACAAGTTATTACAAGATCACTTCACAAGTTATAACAAGATCACTTCACAAGTTATACAAGATCACTTCACAAGTTATTACAAGATCACTTCACAAGTTACTACAAGATCACTTCACAAGTTATTACAAGATCACTTCACAAGTTATAACAAGATCACTTCACAAGTTATTACAAGATCACTTCACAAGTTATAACAAGATCACTTCACAAGTTATTACAAGATCACTTCACAAGTTACTACAAGATCACTTCACAAGTTATTACAAGATCACTTCACAAGTTATTACAAGATCACTTCACAAGTTATTACAAGATCACTTCACAAGTTATAACAAGATCACTTCACAAGTTATTACAAGATCACTTCACAAGTTATAACAAGATCACTTCACAAGTTACTACAAGATCACTTCACAAGTTATTACAAGATCACTTCACAAGTTACTACAAGATCACTTCACAAGTTATTACAAGATCACTTCACAAGTTATTACAAGATCACTTCACAAGTTACTACAAGATCACTTCACAAGTTACTACAAGATCACTTCACAAGTTACTACAAGATCACTTCACAAGGTATAACAAGATCACTTCACAAGTTACTACAAGATCACTTCACAAGTTATTACAAGATCACTTCACAAGTTATTACAAGATCACTTCACAAGTTATTACAAGATCACTTCACAAGTTACTAGAAGATCACTTCACAAGTTATTACAAGATCACTTACAAGTTATAACAAGATCACTTCACAAGTTACTACAAGATCACTTCACAAGTTATTACAAGTTCACTTCACAAGTTATTACAAGATCACTTCACAAGTTATTACAAGATCACTTCACAAGTTATAACAGAATCCAAGACCATTCCTAGTATAAGGAATTTTGATTATTATTATATTCATGATCAAATGAAGCGCTAAATCCACAAGGGATATAAAGCGCCGCAAGGAATCATGAACTACGGTACCACTGGTAGGTATGAACACCGCTGGTACCACTGGTAGGTATGAACACCGCTGGTACCACTGGTAGGTATGAACACCGCTGGTACAAGAAAATGGATAAACGAGACAGAAAATGAGAGAAGTGTTGCATATTTCGCTGTTTCTGAGGATCATCATCATGTCAACATAAAAATTAACATGATCTTTGTTAGTTAACTTGGTCAAGATAACTCAGTTTTGCTGTACAAACGAGGCGTAGATCCCAAGTTGTCTTCCAATCAGATGAAATCATAACCTCGAGTTGAGAGGTGAAGAAAGGTGTGTTTTTCTACCTCTATGTAAATACCAGGTGTCTGTGTGTGTGTGTGGTGAGTATGTGTGGTCTGTATGTTCATGAACTGTGTATATGTGAGTGTGGCCCTCTGTGTATGTGTGAGTGTTGCCCTCTGTGTATGTGTGAGTGTGACCCCTGTGCATTTGTGAGTGTGGCCCTCGTTATGTGAGTGTTGCCTCTGTGTATGTGTGAGGTGCTCTGCATGTGTGAGTGTGGCCCTCTGTGTATGTGTGAGTGTGGCCTCTGTGCATGTGTGAGTGTGCTGTGTATGTGTGAGTGTGGCCCTTGTGTGTGAGGCTTGTGTATGTGTGAGTGTGGCCCTCTGTGTATGTGTGAGTGTGGCCCTCTGTGTATGTGTGAGTGTGGCCCTCTGTGTATGTGTGAGTGTGGCCCTTTGTGTATGTGTGAGTGTGGCCCTCTGTGTATGTGTGAGTGTGGCCCTCTGTATGTGTACTTGTGTGGACATATATATATATATATATATATATATATATATATATATATATATATAAATGTATATATATATATATATTGTGTGTGTGTGTGTGTGTGTGTGTGTATTCACCAAACTGTGGCTGCAGAGGTCGAATCATAGCTCCTGGCCCCGTCTCTTCACTGGTCGCTACAAGGTCACTCTCTCCCTGCTCCATGAGCTTTGTCATACCTTTATTCCATTTCCTGACAACTCTATGACTGAAGTTAATGACTCATCTGAGTCATTAATTTCCAATTTTGACCCTTGCTGCTGTGTCCCATCTCTGTCCACCTTGTTGATTCCTCTCAGTAATTTTTATGTCGTTATCATGTCCCCCGTATCTCTCCTGTCCTCCAGTGTCGTCAGGTCGATTTCCCTTAACCTCTCCTCGTAGGACATGCCCCTTAGCTCCGGGACTAGTCTCTTTGCAAACCTTTGCACTTTCTCTAATTTCCTGACCTGTTTGGCCAGGTGTGGGTTCCAAACTGGTGCTGAGTACTCCAATATGGGCCTGACGTACACGGTGTACAGAGTCCTGAACGATTTCTTACTGCTAGGCGCCCATATGCTGCAGCAGTTATTTGGTTGATGTGCACCTCAGGAGATATGCCCGGTGTTATACTCACCCCAAGATCCTTTTCCTTGAGTGAGATTTGTAGTCTTCGGCCCCCTAGACTATACTCTGTCTGCAGTCTACTTTGCCCTTCCCCAATCTTCATAACTTTACAAATGGTGGGGTTGAACTCCAGGAGCCAGTTTCTGGACCAGGCCTCAAGCCTGTCCAGATCTCTTTGTAATCCTGCCTGGTTCTCCTCCGATTAAATTCTCCTCATTAACTTCACATCGTCTGTAAACAGGGACAGCATCGGAACCCAGCTCTTCACAGGCACCCACCTTGTCAGATATTCTCTAATCCATTGCATTGCCTTTCCTGTTATACCTGCCTGGTCCTTCAGCTTTTGCCCCAATCTCTTGTGTGGAACTGTGTCAGAAGCTTTCTTTCAGTCCAAGAAAACGCAATCTATCCACCCATATCTTTGTTGCCTTATTGCTGTGACTTTGTCAGAACTCCAGTAGATTTGTGACACAGGATTATCCGTCCCTGAATCCGTGCTGGTTGTGTTGATAAGTTCATTCCTTTCTAGGTGCTCCACCACTCTTCTGATAATCTTCTCCATGACTTTGCATACTATACATGTCAGTGACACTTGTCTGTAGTTTAATGTTGAGTGTCTGTCTCCTTTTTTAAAAACTGGGACTACATTTTCTGTCTTCCATACCTCAGGTAGTCGCCCTGTTTCGATAGATGTGTTGAAGATTGTTGTTAGTGGTACACAAGCGCCTCTACTCCCTCTCTCAGGACCTACAGAGAGATGTGGTTCGACCCCATAGCTTTGGGGCCGGATATCATCTAGTATGCTTAGCAGCCTCTTCATCTCTTTCTCGGTTGTATGTATTGTGTACAGCACTTGAGGGTGTACACCACCACCTTTCTGTCTCCTCTGTGAATACTTCTTTGAATCTCATGTTGAGCGCCTCACATACTTCTTGGTTGTTTCTTGAGATCTCCCCTCCTTCCTTCCTCAGCCTGTTTACCTGGTCCTTGACTGTTGTTTTCCTCCTGATGTGACTGTACAACAGCTTTGGGTCAGACTTGGCTTTCGCTGCTATGTAATTTTTGTATTGTCATTGGGCCTCCCTCCTTATCTGAGCATATTCATTTCTGGCTCCTTGACTATTCTCCTTATTCTCCTGGGTCCTTTGCTTCCTATACTTTTTCATTTCTCTAGTACTCTTGGTTTTGGCCTCTCTACACCTTTGGGAGAACCATGGGCTCGTCCTGACCTTTTGTTACTCTTTGGTACAAACCTCTTCTCTCCTTCCTTGCATATTGTTGTCACATATTCCATCATCTCATTTACTGATCGTGTGTACTCACCTATTTGTACTCACTTATTTGTGGTTGCAGGGGTCGAGTCATAGCTCCTGGCCCCGCCTCTTCACTGATTGCTACTAGGTCCTCTCTCTCCCTGCTCCATGAGCTTTATGAAACCTCGTCTTAGAACTATGTATGGTTCCTGCCTCCACTACGTCACTTTCTAGGCTATTCCACTTCCTGACAACTCTATGACTGAAGAAATACTTCCTAACATCTCTTTGACTCATAGGAGTCTTCAACTTCCAATTGTGTGTGTATGTGTGTGTGTGTAACTACAAACAGTCACACTGGGATGGTCCAATAGTGGAAAATATAGCCTCAACAATGCTTCAGATTTGGTCGAGGAAGGATAGAGCCTATCTCCTAGTAGTGAGAGCTGTTTATGCAGGGGTTTTCCTGTTGGCTGTTTCCAACTACTCCCTTGGCACACGTCTCGACCCAGAGCCCCACCACACAATATAAATAAATAAATAAATAAATATATTTATATAAGGAGGTACCACCTCTAGAACTTTACTGAGGACCCTCATCCTCAGAGAAGACCTCAGGGAAAACTCAAGGTTCTCCTCGGAGCTGTTTGAATATTTTCTTCTCCTACCACCCCCTATATATATTATATTTGTACTTTATTAATAGACAGAATACATTGACAGAAAACACAAACACAAACATGAATACATTGGTACAATATCAAAGATCATGAATCTCCTCCAGCTCCTCCAAAGCCGGACGCGAGCCCAGTATGCAGCATGCATTTCCCCTCTGGATGGCCACGCTGAGGCGCTGGAACATGAAAGTGGCTGCCCTTGGGTCCCTGGTGGTGTCGATGAGTCTGGAACCCAGTTCTTTAAGGAAACGTGTTGCATTTTTTCCCCATGATTCCAAGGTCTCTGATCCCACTGGGACAAATTGATACTGTTGGCTTATGTCCCTGTACTTGCCGATCTTGTACTCCTCCCTGTGGTCAGCAGCTCCTCCCTGTCGCCCGACACTGTGATGGATGTAGGTGTCAGCCAATGTCGACACACAGGTATAGTCCCATGATAAGAGCTTGCCATTCTTCCAAGGATAGATGGTGATCCCGTCGGAAGTGGCCTTATCTGTTCACTAAAGATGCACATCACTAACTTTTGCTAATTGTTATACACTTATCATTCCACTTAGAAAAACCCTCGCCATTTGGCACACTAATCACCGTGTTCTCACTGTTAACCGAGGTGTTCTTCTGTTCAGCATCCAACGACGGAGTCCTGAGCGACAACTCCCCCAACCCGGCCGAACACAGAGGGTAAACAAACCTCATCCACACCTCCAGGATCCCCTCAACACCTCCAGGATCCCCTCCACACCTCCAGGATCCCCTCCACACCTCCAGGATCCCCTCCACACCTCCAGGATCCCTTCCACACCTCCAGGATCCCCTCCACACCTCCTGGATCCCCTCAACACCTCCAGGATCCCTTCAACACCTCCAGGATCCCCTCAACATCTCCAGGATCCCCTACACACCTCCAGGATCCCCTACACACCTCCAGGATCCCCTCCACACCACCACTACTCAACTCCCCACATGCACACTGCACTTTCACTGATACAGAAGCAACGGTCTGATGCAGAGGATTGTCACGACTCTGTAATCTCCGGTGGATACTCACGATGACGTCTCCTTAAACTGGCCCTTGCCACACATGTTGGTTCTTCGTTTACGCACAAAATGTATGGAGCACCACAAACTGGCTCCCTCCCTCCACGCCGGACACACACACACACACACACACACACACACACACACACACACATATATATATATATATATATATATATATATATATATATATATATATATATATATATATATACCGGGTTGCGCATCGCCGCAAATACACGAATATTCCGTGTGAATTGGGGCAACAATGTGCAGTCACTGCAATACGGAGGTCTTAGGGTCGAGGCGTGTTCCCATTGCCGAAATGGGAACTGTTTGGAGGAAGTCCCCAGAGTGAAGTGCGCTCACAGGTAAAAGACGGGCAGTCTCCCTGTCTGATGTTACAGCCCTAAGCATGTTGGCAAGTATCTTTTCAGTGATGGGGCCATCCCAACTTGACTGTTCGTAGGCCAGTTCTGCACTAGGTTTTGGTGCTGGAGCAGCAAGAGTCTCCCTTTCAGTGTTGAATAGGTAAAACTTGCGATTTTTGCTTAAATAGCAAGACTTTTCTTGCCGAATAAGACAGGCAAAAATCTGTGAATACAATAGTTTCGCAAAAATCATTCTGAACCTAACGAAAAAATATATTTCATTGTGTTTGTTTATTATTAAATTATTGTAAATTTATCTAAAATATATTTAGTTGGATTAGGCTAAATTAAATTACGCTTGTTATAATATGGTTAGATAAGTTTTCTAAGGTTCTTTTGGAAGAAAATGATAAATTTTTACATAAACATAAATGAAAAAATATATCTTTAAATGTATAAGAGAACATTTTAGAAAGGACTTAATTTTAAATGAGTTCTTGTTAAATTGATCAATTTCACCTATTCGACACGACACGACATATATATGTACATACACACACGCGCGCGCGCGTACACACACACATACACACACGGGGCCAGGAGCTAAGTCTTGACCCTTGCAACCACAATTAGGTGAGTACACATATACAAACACACACACACACACACACACACACATACTCTTTCATTTATTTATGTGAAGCTCTAGACCCATGTGAGTCATTCAGCGCAAGTAGTGGAGGTTCGATCCTCCATGCACTGAGTGTTAGAAGGACGCGCTACTCTGGCAGCCAGCGAGGTTAAAGGAGACCAAGACTTGATAACGTCTCAGGTTGGACCGAAACCTCCAGTTTTCTTGCCAAGTTATTGGTTATAAGTTATACCAATTACTGCAATGTAACTCTGTCTTCAGTATAGTTGTACATAAAACACTCAAGTTGCAACTCAAACACTGTAGATTATGTCAACAGCAGTTGTAAATCTGTTCACTTACTTTTCCCTGTAAAAATAATCTCTTCTATTTAATGTAATCAAGTTAAGATCATTTTTAGATAGCTCTGCAATAGAAAGGTAATTGTAGGGAGTGCTTAATGTAAGTCTCATCTGCCGAGTAGTTTGCACCAGTGTTGAACCCCTGACATTATGCTGAGTGCTACCAGCTGGGCTATCATCCCTTGGTAAACACTGTCAGAGTGGGCAACACTATTCTGCGCGCGCGCGCAGAGCGCTGCGCTCTCCTAGCTCTGCCAGCCGTGCTACGCTGCCACGCGGCGCTCAGCAGCATGCGAACGGCAACAGCGCTGCTGCACATGCAGCTCGCTGCTGCTGCACGCTGTGCCGCGCTGCGCAGCGCAACGCTGCTGCTGCGCGCTGCTGCTACTAACTGCTGCTGCGACACTTGCTGCTGCCTCTGCTGCTGCTGCTGCAGCTGCGGGTGCTGCTGCTGCTGCTAACTGCTGCTGCTAACAGCTAGCCTGCTGCTCCAGCAGCGCAGCCGGCACACACGCAGCAACGCTGCTGCTGCAGCACTGCTGCTGCAACAACAGCTGCTGCTAGCAGCAGCAGCAGCAGCAGCAGCGTGCAGCACTACCCAGCAGCAGCAGCAGCAGCAACAGGCAGAGCAGCTGCTACAGCAGCAGCAGCAGCAACTACTGCTCTACTGCTGCTGCTAGCAGCACCCAGCTGCGTACTACCTCTGCTGCTACTGCTGCTGCTTAGTCTGCTCTGCTGCTCTGCTCTCTGCTGCACAGCAGCAGCTAGCATACTACTACTACTGCTGCACGGCTGTTGCTCTGCTGTTGTTAGCTGCTGTTTCTGCTGTTGCTGCTGCTGTTGTTGCTGTTGTTGCTGTTGCTGATGTTGATGCTGATGTTGATGTTGCTGTTGCTGATGTTGATGCTGATGTTGATGTTGCTGTTGCTGCTACTGTTGCTGCTGTTGTTGCTGCTGCTGCTGCTGTTGTTCCTGCTGCTGCTGCTGTTCTTCTCTACACTGCACGCAGTGTAGATGTTATAAGGGTATGTTGCACTCAGTGTAGAGGTTATAAGGGTATGTTTCACTCAGTGTAAAGGTTATAAGGGTATGTTGCACTCAGTGTAGAGGTTATATATCACTCAGTGTAGAGGTTATAAGGGTATGTTGCACTAAGTGTAGAGGTTATAAGGGTATGTTTCACTCAGTGTAGAGGTTATAAGGGTATGTTTGATCCCGTTGGATCAAACAGGCTGTCCTTCCTCCCGTTTTCTACAAGAATTTCGTGAATATATTTAAAATATTTTTTTTATTAAGTTAAAAAGAGGGATTCCCCCCCCCCCCTAGTGAAGCACCGAAGAGAATGTCATTCACATGGAAGCAAAGAAAAGTCCTCCAAGTTGAGGGCTTCCGCAAGATTGAGTATAGACGCCGGTGGGGACCCGCTTAAACATGTCTAAACTCACCCAGCCTTGTTGGGACTTGTTGGGACTTGTTGGAACAGGTTCATAGCATATTGGTGGGTTTCCTGTCGGCCCCAGAGGGCTGTGTGTGTGTGTGTGTGTGTGTGTGTGTGTGTGTGTGTGTGTGTGTGTGTGTGTGTGTGTGTGTGTGTGTGTGTGCGCGCGCGCGCGTGTGTGTGTGTGTGTAGTCACCTATATAAACCATACCACGGGTGGGGTTCGAACCCGCGGTCAGAGAGTCTCAAAACTCAAGACCGTCACCTATATGTTCTCACCTATATGTGGTTGCAGGGGTCGATTCACAGTTCCTGGCCCTGCCTCTTCGCTAGCCACTACTAGGTCACTTTCCCCGCTCCTAGAGCCTTATCATACCTCTTCTTAAGGCTATGTATGGAACTTTCCTCCACTACATCACTCCAGATTATTCCACTTCCTGACAACTCTAAGGCTAAAGAAATACTTCCTAACATTTCTATGACTCATCTGGGGTTTCAGCTTCCAGTTGTGGCACCTTGTTCTTGTGTTCCATTTCTGAAATATTGGAGCCCTGTCAACCTTGTCAATTCTTCTGAGTATTTTATACGTCGTTATCATGTCCTCCCTATCGCTCCTGTCCTCTAGTGTCACCAGGTTGAGTTTCATTGACCTCTCCTCTTAAGACAACCTTCAGTTTCAGCACTAGTCCTAGTCTCGTTGTAAACTTTTGTACTTTCTCCAGTTTCTTGATGTGTTTGACTAGGTGTGGGTTCCATACTGGTGCTGCATACTCCAGTAAGGGTCTGACGTACACGGTGCACAGTGTCGTGAATGATTTCTAACTTAGATATCGAAATGTTATTCTCAGCGTTTTTATTGATGTGTGCATCAGGGGACATGCTCGGTATAATGCTTACCTCAAGATCCTTTTCCTTAAGTGAAGTTTGCAGCCTTTGATCCCCTAGCCTGTACTCCGTCTGTGGTCTTCTTTGTCCTTCCCAATCTTTATGACTTTTCACTTTCTGTGGTTAAACTCCAAGAGTCATTTGTTGGGCTAGGCTTGCAGCCTATCCACATTCCCTTGTAATCTTACCTGATCCTCGTTCGCTTGTATTCTCCTCATTAGTTTCACATCAGCGAACAGGGACACCTCTGAATCTATTCCTTCCATCATGTCATTCACATATACAAGAAACAGCGCTGGACCCAGGATTGACCCTTTTGGAACCCCACTCTACACATCCGCCCACTCTGACACTTCATCACGTACCAATACTCGTTGTTCCTTTCCTGTCAGGTATTCCCTAATCTATTGCAGTACTTTTCCTACTATTCCTGCCTGCTCCTCTAGGCTTTCAACCAGTCTCTTGTGTGGTACTGTGTCAAAAACCATCTTACAATCCAAAAAGATGCAATCTACCCATCCTTCAGTCTCCTGTTTTACTTCTGTCACCTTGTCGTAGAACTCAAGTAGATTTGTGACACAGGATTTCCCATCCACGAAGCCGTGCTGGTTGTACGAGCTCAGTCTATGTGCACCACCACTCTTCTACTGATGATCTTTTCCATGACTTTATACACTATACAAGTCAGTGGCACTGGTCTGTAGTTTAATGCTGCCTGTCTGTCTCCTTTCTTAAAAATTGGAACTACATTTAATGTCTTCCACACCTCAGGCAGTTGCCCTGTTTCAATAGATTTATTGAAGATTGCTGCTAGTGGCACACACAGTTACTCTGCTCCCTATCTCAGGACCCATGGAGATATGTTATCTAGGCCTAACGCCTCCTCCTTCGAGGTATCTAGTTGACCTAGCAGTTTCTTCACCTCCTTGGTTATGTGCAGTGTGTCCAGCACTTGCTGGTGCACCCTACCTCAACGGTTTGCTGGAAGCATTTCTGTCTCTATTGTGAATACTTCTCTGAATCTTATGTCAAGTTCTTCACATACTTCCTGGTCACTCTTTGTGAGCTTCCCTCCTTCCTTCCTCAGCCTGATTACCTGGTCCTTGACTGTTGCTTTCCTCCTAATGTGACTGTATAAAAACTTTGGTTCAGATTTAGCTTTTGATGCTATGTCATTCTCATATTGCCTCTGGGCCTCTCTCCTTATCCCTGCATATTCTTTTCTGGTTCTTCTGCTCATCTCCTTGTTTTCTTGAGTCCTTTGCTTTCTATACGTTTTCCATGCTCTAGTACACTGACTTTGGCCTCTTTACGCCTCCAGGTAAAATTTACCATGGGCTCACTCTAGTCTTTCCATTTTTTTCTGTTACTCTTTGATATGAGCTTGTCCATCATTTCAATTACTGTTTTTTTCCTCTGTGCGCTCACTTATATATATTCACTTACATGTGGTTGTAAGGGTCGAGTTCCAGTTCCTGGCCCCACCTCTTCGCTGGTCACTACTAGGTTTGCTCACTCTCCTGACTTCGAGAGCCTTATCGTACCTCTCCTTAAATCTATGTATAGATGTTGTCTTTACTGCTTCATTCTCTGACTGGAGAGACTCTGACTGGAGAGACTCTGACTGGAGAGACTCTGACTGGAGTGACTCTGACTGGAGTGACTCTGACTGGAGTGACTCTGACTGGAGAGACTGGTGCTGTACCTTTGCTCTTGATATATAAGACACTTAAGCAACAATTGGGTATCTTTGTTATGGAACTTTCGCTAGGCAGTGGCTTCTTCAGTCAAATGCAGAGAAAAGAGGAAGATGAAGAGTTTGAGGTAATCAGTCCCTCAGTCTGGAGTCGAAGTGTTCAGTCCATCAATCGACTCCAGAGTGAGGGACTGATTACCTCAAACTCCTCCTCATCTTTCACCTTTCTTTGCATTAGACAGTAGAAACCACTGGTTGTCTCATTTATCAACTTGTCGGAGATATATCTCGACAATGTTTATATTACATCAACTTCACTTAGTAGTTTTAACGCTTTTGTTTTTCCGAGGCTTTCTGGTACCTCTTGACCTCGTCTAAGTATTCTTCCTCCCGGTTTCTGGTACCTCTTGACCTCGTCTAAGTATTCTTCCTCCCGGTTTCTGGTACTTCTTGATCTCGTCTAAGTATTCTTCCTCCCGGTTTCTGGCACCTCTTGACCTCGTCTAAGTATTCTTCCTCCCGGTTTCTGGTACCTCTTGACCTCGTCTAAGTATTCTTCCTCCCGGTTTCTGGTACCTCTTGACCTCGTAAAAGTTTTCTTCCTCCCGGTTTCTGGTACCTCTTGACCTCGTCTAAGTATTCTTCCTCCCGGTTTCTGGTACCTCTTGACCTCGTCTAAGTATTCTTCCTCCCGGTTTCTGGTACCTCTTGACCTCGTAAAAGTTTTCTTCCTCCCGGTTTCTGGTACTTCTAGACCTCGTCTAAGTATTCTTCCTCCCGGTTTCTGGTACCTCTTGACCTCGTCTAAGTGTTCTTCCTCCCGGTTTCTGGTACTTCTAGACCTCGTCTAAGTGTTCTTCCTCCCGGTTTCTGGTACTTCTTGACCTCGTCTAAGTATTCTTCTTCCAGGTTTCTGGTACTTCTAGACCTCGTCTAAGTGTTCTTCCTCCCGGTTTCTGGTACCTCTTGACCTCGTCTAAGTATTCTTCTTCCAGGTTTCTGGTACTTCTAGACCTCGTCTAAGTATTCTTCCTCCCGGTTTCTGGTACCTCTTGACCTCGTCTAAGTATTCTTCCTCCCGGTTTCTGGTACCTCTTGACCTCGTCTAAGTATTCTTCCTCTCGGTTTCTGGTACTCCTTGACCTCGTCTAAGTATTCTTCCTCCCGGTTTCTGGTACTTCTTGACCTCGTCTAAGTATTCTTCCTCCCGGTTTCTGGTACTTCTTGACCTCGTCTAAGTATTCTTCCTCCCGGTTTCTGGTACTTCTTGATCTCGTCTAAGTATTCTTCCTCCCGGTTTCTGGTACTTCTTGATCTCGTCTAAGTATTCTTCCTCCGGTTTCTGGTACTTCTTGATCTCGTCTAAGTATTCTTCCTCCCGGTTTCTGGTACTTCTTGACCTCGTCTAAGTATTCTTCCTCCAGGTTTCTGGTACTTCTTGATCTCGTCTAAGTATTCTTCCTCCCGGTTTCTGGTATTTCTTGATCTCGTCTAAGTATTCTTCCTCCTGGTTTCTGGTACTTCTTGATCTCGTCTAAGTATTCTTCCTCCCGGTTTCTGGTACTTCTTGATCTCGTCTAAGTATTCTTCCTCCCGGTTTCTGGTACTTCTTGATATCGTCTAAGTATTCTTCCTCCCGGTTTCTGGTACTTCTTGACCTCGTCTAAGTATTCTTCCTCCCGGTTTCTGGTACCTCTTGACCTCGTTTAAGTATTCTTCCTCCCGGTTTCTGGTACCTCTTGACCTCGTCTAAGTATTCTTCCTCCCGGTTTCTGGTACTTCTTGACCTCGTCTAAGTATTCTTCCTCCCGGTTTCTGGTACTTCTTGACCTCGTCTAAGTATTCTTCCTCCCGGTTTCTGGTACTTCTTGACCTCGTCTAAGTATTCTTCCTCCCGGTTTCTGGTACTTCTTGACCTCGTCTAAGTATTCTTCCTCCCGGTTTCTGGTACTTCTTGACCTCGTCTAAGTATTCTTCCTCCCGGTTTCTGGTACTTCTTGACTCGTCTAAGTATTCTTCCTCCCGGTTTCTGGTACTCTTGACCTCGTCTAAGTATTCTTCCTCCCGGTTTCTGGTACTTCTTGATCTCGTCTAAGTATTCTTCCTCCCGGTTTCTGGTACTTCTTGACCTCGTCTAAGTATTCTTCCTCCCGGTTTCTGGTACTTCTTGATCTCGTCTAAGTATTCTTCCTCCCGGTTTCTGGTACTTCTTGACCTCGTCTAAGTATTCTTCCTCCCGGTTACTCTTCACTTTCTTTTTCTGTACAGAAATCTTTGACTTTATTGCTAAGATCTTCACATCCATCCCGTCAGCATCCCATTCTCCTTCAGCAGTGTCACCTGGTCCTTCTGCAGTGTCACCTGGTCCTTCTGCAGTGTCACCTGGTCCTTCAGCAGTGTAACCTGGTCCTTCAGCAGTGTCACCTGGTCCTTCAGCAGTGTCACCTGGTCCTTCAGCAGTGTCACCTGGTCCTTCAGCAGTGTCACCTGGTCTTCAGCAGTGTCACCTGGTCCTTCAGCAGTGTCATCTGGTCCTTCAGCAGTGTCACCTGGTCCTCCAGAGTGTCACCTGGTCCTTCAGCAGTGCTCACGGTCTTCAGCAGTGTCCCTGGTCTTCTAGAGTTACCTGCCCTTGAATAGTTCACCTGGTCCTTCAGCAGTTCTCTGGTCTTCAGCAGTGTCACCTGGTCTTCAGCAGTGTTCACTCTGTCCTTCAGCAGGTCACCTGGTCCTTCAGCAGTGTCATCTGGTTCTTCAGAAGTGTCACTCTGGTCCTTCAGCAGTGTCATCTGGTCCTTCAGTAGTGTCATCTGGTCCTTCAGCAGTGTCACCTGGTCCTTCAGCAGTGTCACCTGGTCCTTCAGCAGTGTCACCTGGTCCTTCAGCAGTGTCACCTGGTCCTTAAACAGTGTCACCTGGTCCTTCAACAGTGTCACCTGGTCCTTCAATAGTGTCACCTGGTCCTCCAATAGTGTCACCTGGTCCTCCAACAGTGTCACCTGGTCCTTCACTGTTGTCTTCTGCGTGGCTGTAGGGTAACTGAGTTAGTTCCGACCTTTAATATTACATAATTTTCAAATTATCTCTCAGCTACTCGCAGTGTTCTTGCATATTGGTCCTTGATTGCTTGGTCCATGATTTTCTGTTGTTTGATTTGCTGTGTATTTCGTCCAGGTTGTCTTGTTTATCTCATTGCAGTCTCTGCAGTCCTGATTGAATCACGGACTTTCATTGATTTCCTTACTTGTTCGCTTCGTTTGAACAAGTACCACGTGATCGCTGAAGAGAGGTTCTCCATTAGTAATATCACTTCTGTTATAATAATTTGGTGTGAACTCCAGGTCTAGTCTTGATGGATGATCTCTCATTCTTGTTGTTCCCTTCATATTTCGTATTAAAATTTTTTTCACTGCTGCTTCCATAAGTCTCAGTCTCCATGTTTCTGGTCCTCTCTGGGGATCCAAGTTTTCCTAGTGAGTCTTCCTATGGTTGTAACCTCCAACATGTGTATCATTGTTCTGTTATTCTGCTTGTATTTCTTCCCTTGAGCTTCTGGTGTATTGTGGTGCAATATAAATCACTGCCACTGTTACTTTTCTCTCCATTGACTACCTGTTATATAATCCCGGAAATCCCGTCTCTGGGTTTTTTAGATCCTCAAATCTCCAGTTGTTTCTGACTATCAGTGTTACTTCTCCTTTGTTTTCCCATTCTTCTGTTATTGGTAGCCCTCTGGGAACACAGCATTTGGTAATATTCCTAAGATATTAATCTTTGTGATAAACGTAATATCAATGTTATTCCTCTCTACTCTTTCTTTCATGACCATGTGTGTGTGTGTGTGTGTGTGTGTTTGCTCACCTAACTGTTACTCAGTGGTTGCAGGGGTTAGAGTCTCAGCTCCTGACTCCGCCTCTCCACTGGCCGTTATTGGCTTCGCTCTCTCCTGGCTGAGAGCCCTGTCATACCTCTTTTTAAACCTATGTGTGGATCCTGCCTCTACCACGTCGCTGTCTAGATCATTCCACTTCCTGACCAAGGCTAACAAAATATTTCTTAGCATCGTCTATAGTTTTAACTTCCATCTGTGACTTCGCGTAAGAGAGACCCATCTCTCGATCACACTCGCCTTGTCCACCATCTTAATCCCTCTCAGTACTTTCTACGCCTTAATCATATCATCTCTGGTCCTTATGGTCTCTAACGTCATCAAGTTTGGCTTCTTTTGTTTCTCCTTACAGCTCATATCTTCTAGTTCTGGGACTAGTCTCGTTGTAAACCATTGCCCTTTTTCCAACTCTTGACATGCTTTATCAGACGCAGGTTCCATACTGGAGCTGGAAAATAACACATAACAGTATAATGTGATCCTTTATTGACAACGTTTCGCCCACAGAGTGGGCTTTATCAAGTCACTAACAGATCTTCCTGGGTGAAAGGTACGTGAGTATTTATAGGATGGAGTCAGGTGGAGAATGCTGGGTAGGTTGGATCTGAACCTGTATGTGACAGTCTTCCGAGTAGGGTGATAGAGTCTAGCACCTTGGGTAGCTTTAAAAAAGAGAGGTCCTACTTCTATCACCCTACTCTGAGGATGGTCACGTGCAGGTTCAGATCAAACCTACCCAGCATTCTCCACCTGACTCCATCCTATAAATACTCACGTACCTTTCACCCAGGTAGATCTGTTAGTGACTTGATAAAGCCCACTCTGTGGGCGAAACGTTGTCAATAAAGGATCACATTATACTGCTTATTTGTTTATTTTTCCATTGTGTCGTATTTTATACCATTTACTTCCATACTGGAGCTACATACTCCACAATGGGTCTGATAAAAGACGTATATAGCGTCGTGAAAGACTCCTTGTTGAGGTTCTGAAAGCTTTCTTTAAATTTTTCAGTCTCGTGTTTGCTGCTGCAGCGGTTTGTTGATGTGCACTCAGGTGATGTGCTCACATCGAGGTCCTTTTCTCTCAGGAAGGTTTGCAGTTTCTGTCCTCAAGCCTGTACTCTGTTTTCGGTCCTCTTTGCCCTTCCCAAGCTTTATAACTTTACTTTTGCTGGAGTTATATTCTAGTCTACCTGGAGGGTGTTCCCAGGGTTAACAAGCCTGCGACCTGGTTCATGACCAGGCGTCCCGGTGGATCAGAGTCTGATCAATCAGGCTGTTTCTGCTAGCCGCACTCAGTCCAGTGTACAAACCACAGCCAGAATTATCTGGAAGTGACTTTAGGAAGCTATAGAGCAATCTCTTCAAGACAGCCTAGGATTTACTGGAATCCTCCTTATATATGATAGGATACTGTTGAACAGTCTTTGAGTCTCTTACACTTGTTTAGTTTTCTCTAAGTGTATTCACGGCACCTCTGCTTTTCATCGGGGAAAAAGTTGCGTCTTCTACCAGGTCATTTGCTTTTGTAGGGAGGGATTTTCTGTGCAGATTTGGGACCAGTCCCTCTAGGATTTTCCAGTCGCAAATTATAACGAATCTTTCTCGCCTGCGTTCCAGGGAGTACATGTCAAGAGATTTCAAACGTTCACAATAAATGAAGTGCTTGACTAAACTTATATGTACAGTGAAAGCATTCTGTACATTCTCCAGATCTGTAATTTCACCTGCCTTGAAAGGGGCTGTTGGTGTACAGCAGTACTCCAGCCTTGAGAGAACAAGTGACCTACAGCCTGTGAGTGTGTGTGTACTCACCTAGTTGTGGTTGCAAGGGTCGAGTCACAGCTCCTAGCCCCGCCTCTTCACTGGTCGTTACTACTTGGTAGATAGTTTCATGGTATTGGTGGATAGTTTCATGGTGATGGTGGATAGTTTCATGGTGATGGTGGATAGTTTCATGGTGATGGTGCAGTTTCATGGTGATGGTGCATAGTTTCATGGTGATGGTGCATAGTTTCATGGTGATGGTGCATAGTTTTAAGGTATTTGTGGATAGTTTCATGGTGATGGTGGATAGTTTTATGGTGATAGTGGATAGTTTCATGGTGATGGTGGATAGTTTCATGGTAATAGTGGATAGTTTCAGGTGATGGTGGATAGTTTCATTGTGATGGTGGATAGTTTCATAGTGATGGTGGATAGTTTCATGGTGATGGTGGACAGTTTCATGGTGATAGTGGATAGTTTCAGGGTGATGGTGGATAGTTTCAAGGTGATGGTGGATAGTTTCAAGGTGATGGTGGATAGTTTCAAGGTGATGATGGATAGTTTCATGGTGACAGTGAATAGTTTCAAGGTGATGGTGGATAGTTTCAAGGTGATGGTGGATAGTTTCAAGGTGATGGTGGATAGTTTCAAGGTGATGATGGATAGTTTCATGGTGACAGTGAATAGTTTCAAGGTGATGGTGGATAGTTTCATGGTGATAGTGGATAGTTTCATGGTAATAGTGGATAGTTTCATGGTAATAGTGGATAGTTTCATGGTGATGGTGGATAGTTTCAAGATGGTGGATAGTGTCAAGGTGATGGTGGATAGTTTCATGGTGAGAGTGGATAGTTTCAAGGTGATGGTGGATAGTTTCATGGTGATGGTGGATAGTTTCATGGTGACAATGGATAGTTTTATGGTGATGGTGGATAGTTTCATGATGATGATGGATAGTTTCAAGGTGATGGTGGATAGTTTTGTAGACAGCCTGTACTGTCTGCATAGACAGCTCTGCTGTCTGCCAGCTGAGTTCATGTTTCGCACCATGCTAGTGCTGCCACCTATAGGCCTATAACTATCTTCCTTTCTCACTCACGCAGCAGCCTTCACTAGAGTAACAGGCCTCACTCTCCTCTCCCTCTCGCGGGCATGGCACCCCAGGCCATGGGCACAAAACACACTGTCTGTGTACCCACACTTTATTCTAATAAAGTAAGAAGCCTCCGAAGCCTTATCATTGCTACACCACTCAGCAGAATGACACAACAAACATTTGAAAACATTGGTGGACAGCGGCAGTCGCAGCAGATGTGTTCGCCCCGATGAGGGAAGGAAGAGGAATGAAGTTGTCTTCACTTCATCACCCCACACAAGAAGCATCCGTCTCTCAAGGAGTTACCCTGATGTCATGTCTGCAAGTCTCAGCATCCAGACACAGGTACAAGCAGGATCTAGGCTGAAATTTGTCGGAGAAATGGCGTCAATGACGCCACGCTACAGCTTCCCACGCTGTTTCTCAGTCACGTGCTCAGCCTTACCAGCATGTTCTGCTGTTGTTCAGCTCAGCACAGCTATTTCAGCACATCAGAGGTGAGTTTGTGGTGATTTCAGCGTCCAGTGTGTGTGTTTCTCCCCGAGTTGTGAGGTGAGAGAAGGAAGCTGAAGACATTCCTCGCCTGACTTATCCACTCACGCCGCCGACTCACTCCACTCACCACTACCCACTCCCTCTCTGACGTGTTTACTGTGAATTTCCTTGTGAATTCTTGCAAGAGCTGTGTATCCGAGTGTCCCAAGTCACATGCTGTTGCCTGCTGCCGCATCAACCCATGACTTCACCACAATGCTGCCCGACTCCAGGACGTCACCCACAACGTCTGCCTGACGTCACTCGCGATGTCACCCCATGACATCCATCACGACGTCACTCCACGACGTCACCTCGCGACGTCTGCTGACATCACTCGCGATGTCACCCCATGACATCACCTTACGACGTCACGCCTGACATCACCACATGATGTCCCGAGTGTCGTAGTTTCAGAGTTAGCAAATTGTTGCATTATTGTCGAGAAGTTTGAGAGAAGATATATGTCGAGTGTTCTGTAATTCCTCTCAGTCAGTGTTCTCACATGTTCGTGTATTGCTTAGTGTCGATTTTTGCACAGAAAAGCGTCATGTGCTAGTATGCCATGTTGTACCACATGTGCAGTTTCTCATGTGTCCTATGTAGCACCTGTGTGTTACTTTGTCACCCGGTGTGACCCCACGCCCCTGCGCGCTTGACAGCTGACATTGGTCAGACCAGGCATCAGTTACGAACATCAGAGCCCCTTGTACAGAAAGCTCTTTATTGTTCGCAGCTCGTAGATGCCTCTGCTGAATCGTACCCGCGACTATTCTCCCATTGTGACCCATTCCACTTCACCTTCTGACCGTCAGACTGTAGTTATTGTAGACGAGCAGTCTGGGTATGCTTAGACCATCCTCTGCTGTAACTTCAACTGTCGAGAGAATGACCTCGTCAAGCCACAGTAGCCCTGTCCTGTCGGCAGGCGACTGTCAGCCACGTGTCACAGCTTCAGTGAGCAGCCTGCACAAAGTTGATGTCACTTTGACTGCTAGCCCACTCACTGCAGTAAGGTGTATGCTGTTACGACCTCCAGATGTTTCGCCGAGTCGTCCCTGTCACGACTCACTCCACACTCGCCAGCAGTGACAGCCCCAGCGACAGTACCAGTCAAGAAATGTCCTCCTGAGTCGCTTGCCAGAAGAAGTCCTGCCCAGTTGCGACTACTGATGACGCCTCACTCGAGGACACCATCAGGAGACAGTACCTTGTTACGTCACAGCTCAGCCACAGTGATGCTTCCTGTGTTGCAGTATCTGTCAAGACACAGGAAGGCGAGCAGTGAAGAATCGACACTCACTGCCTTAGACCACGAAGCACACCTTTTTTTCTTCACTCTCTGGAGGAAGTTTTTTTTTCCATGTCCATATGTTTATGTGTATGTATTTTTCCTTTTGTGTTCTGTGCCCTGTTCTTGCGAGAGAAAGTCTGAGTTTTTTAACTGCCAGTCATGGTCAGGGTCGACCATGGGTGCATTGCCGAGCAATGTAGACAGCCTGTACTGTCTACATAGACAGCCTCTGCTGTCTGCCAGCTGAGTTCATGTTTCGCACCATGCTAGTGCTGCCACCTATAGGCCTATAACCATGTTCCTTTCTCACTCACGCAGCAGCCTTCACTAGAGTAACAGGCCTCACTCCCCTCTCCCTCTCGCGGGCATGGCCCCCCAGGCCATGGGCACAAAACACACTGCCTGTGTACCCACACTTTATTCTAATAAAGTAAGAAGCCTCCGAAGCCTTATCATTGTTACCCCACTCAGCAGAATGACACAACAAACATTTGAAAACAGTTTCATGGTGATAATGGATAGTTTCAAGGTGATGGATAGTTTCATGATGATGGATAGTTTCATGGTGATGGTGGATAGTTTCATGGTGATAGTGGATATTTTCAAGGTGATGGTGGATAGTTTCATGGTGATGGTGGATAGTTTCATGGTGATGGTGGATAGTTTCATGGTGATGGTGGATAGTTTCATTGTGATGGTGGATAGTTTCATGGTGATGGTGGATAGTTTCATGGTGATGGTGGATAGTTTCATGGTGATAGTGGATAGTTTCATGGTGATGGTGGATAGTTTCATAGTGATGGTAGATGTTTCATAGTGGTGGTGGATAGTTTCATGGTGATGGTGGATAGTTTCATGGTGATGGTGAATAGTTTCATGGTGATGGTGGATAGTTTCATGGTGATGGTGGATAGTTTCATTGTAATGGTGGATAGTTTCATGGTGATGGTGGATAGTTTCATGGTGATAGTGAATAGTTTCATGGTGATAGTGGATAGTTTCAAGGTGATGGTGGATAGTTTCATGGTGATAGTGGATAGTTTCATGGTGATGGTGGATAGTTTCATTGTGATGGTGGACAGTTTCATGGTGATGGTGGATAGTTTCATTGTGATGGTGGATAGTTTCATGGGTGATGGTGGATAGTTTCATGGTGATGGTGGATAGTTTCATGGATGGTATAGTTTCATTGATAGGATATTTTCATGGTGATGGTGGATAGTTTCATAGTGATGGTGGATAGTTTCATGGTGATGGTGGATAGTTTCATAGTGATGGTGGATAGTTACATGGTGATGGTGGATAGTTTCATTGTGATGGTGGATAGTTTCATTGTGATGGTGGATAGTTTCATGGTGATGGTGGATAGTTTCGTATGGTGGTCAGATGGTGGATAGTTTCATGGTGATAGTGGATAGTTTCAATGGTGATGGTGGATAGTTTCATGGTGATGGTGGATAGTTTCATTTGATGGTGGATAGTTTCATGTGATGATGAGTGGATAGTTTCATGGTGATGGTGGATAGTTTCATTGATGATGAGTGGATAGTTTCATGGTGATGGATAGTTTCATGGTGAGTGAAGTTTCAGTGATGGTGGATGTCTGTGAGGGATAGTTTCATGGTGATGGTGATAGTCATGAGATGGTATGTTCATGGTGATGGTGGATAGTTTCATGGTGATGGTGGATAGTTTCATGGTGATGGTGGATAGTTTCATGGTGATGGTGGATAGTTTCATAGTGATGTGGACAGTTTCATGGTGATGGTGGATAGTTTTATGGTGATGGTGGATAGTTTCATGGTGATGGTGGATAGTTTCATAGTGATGGTGGACAGTTTCATGGTGATTTTGGATAGTTTTATGGTGATGGTGAATAGTTTCATGGTGATGGTGGACAGTTTCATGGAGAGGGTGAATAGTTTCATGGTGATGGTGGACAGTTTCATGGTGATGGTGGACAGTTTCATGGAGAGGGTTAATAGTTTCATGGTGATGGTGGATAGTTCCATGGTGATGGTGGATAGTTTCAGTGCTGTGATGGTTCCCTCTCATTCTGTACTTCTCTCCCTTCCATTAACACTTTTTTCCTATTAAGATCTTTACTCCCATTAACATCTGTTCACTGGAAGCGAGAGTTAAGTCTCTCTCTCTCTCTCTCTCTCTCTCTCTCTCTCTCTCTCTCTCTCTCTCTCTCTAAACAGGAATAATATAATTATTTAAAGGCCGGTTAGAAACAAAGGTTAATCCTTTGTGTGTGTGTGTGTGTGTGTGTGTGAGTGGGTTTGACTTTTACTGTCCAAGCTTTCATTGTCATGTGTCGTGGCGAGTTAAACACACACACACACACCTACCCACACTCACACACACACCTACCCACACACACACACACACACACACACACTCACACACATCGGATGAAGACCAAGCAGGACTTCAAAGAGACCTGGACAGGCTTGACATCTGGTCTAGCAATTGGCTTCTCGAATTTAATCCCACCAAATGCAAAGTCAAGAAGATCGGAGAAGGGCAAAGAAGACCGCAGACAGAGTACAGGCTAGGTGGACAAAGGCTACAAACCTCGACAAAGGAGAAAGACCTTGGGGTGAGTGTAACGCCAAGCACGTCTCCGGAAACACACATCAACCAGATAACTGAGGCAGCATATGGGCGACTGGCAAACCTAAGATTAGCGTTCCGTTACCTTAACAAGGAATCGTTCAAGACACTGCACACCGTGTACGTCAGGCCCATACTAAAGTATGCAGTTCCAGTCTGGAACCCCCACCTGGTCAAGCACGTCAAGAAATTTGAGAAAATGCAAAGGTTTGCGACAAGACTAGTTCCACAACTCAGGGGACTGTCCTATAAAGAAAGGTTGAGGGAAATAGGACTAACAACACTGGAGGATAGAAGGGTTAGAGGAGACATGATAACGACATACAAAATACTGCGGGGAATCGACAAGGTAGATAGTGACAGGATGTTCCAGAGAGGGAACACAGAAACAAGGGGGCACAACTGGAAGCTGAAGACTCAGATGAGTCAAAGGGATGTTAGGAAGCATTTCTTCAGCCATAGAGTAGTCAGGAAGTGGAATAGTCTAGCGAACGTTACAGTGGAGTCGGGAACCATACATAGTTTTAAGATAAGGTATGATGAAGCTCATGGAGCAGGGAGAGCAGAGACCCAGTAGCGGACAGCGAAGAGGCGGGACCAGGAGCTGAGTCTCGACCCCTGCAACCACAATTAGGTGAGTACATTTAGGTGAGTACACACATCTACCCACACACACACACACACAAACACCTACCCACACACACACACACACACACACACACACACACACGATGGATCCGGACAATATCTCCCCGTGGGTTCTTCGGGAAGGAGCTGAGGTACTGAGTGTGCCACTTACCATAATATTCAACACATCCCTTGAAACTGGGCAGCTACCTGAGGTATGGAAGAAGGCCAACGTAGTCCCCATCTTTAAAAAAGGAGACAGAAAAGAGGCACTAAACTATAGACCGATGTCACTTACATGTATAGTGTGCAAAGTCCTGGAGAAAATCATCAGGAAAAGAATGGTGGAACACCTTGAGCGGAACAGGATAATAAACACCAGGCAGCACGGATTCCGGGAAGGCAAATCCTGTGTAACAAACCTCCTAGAGTTCTATGATAAAGTAACAGAGGTAAGGCAAGAGAGAGAAGGGTGGGTTGATTGCATTTTCCTGGACTGCAGGAAGGCCTTCGACACAGTTCCTCACATGAGATTAGTAAAGAAGTTGGAAGAACAAGCACGTATAACAGGAAGGGCACTGGAATGGATCAGGGAATACCTCACAGTGAGGCAACAACGGGTCATGGTGCGTGATGAGGTATCACAGTGGGCGCCTGTGACGAGCGGCGTTCCGCAGGGGTCAGTCCTAGGACCAGTGTTATTCTTGGTATATGTAAATGACATGACAGATGGGATAGACTCAGAAGTGTCTCTGTTCGCAGATGATGTGAAATTAATGAGGAGAATCACATCGGAGGAGGACAAAGCAGGACTTCAAACAGACCTGGACAAGCTTGACATCTGGTCTAGCAAATGGCTTCTCGAATTCAATCCCACCAAATGCAAAGTCATGAAGATCGGAGAAGGGCAAAGAAGACCGCTGACAGAGTACAGGCTAGGCGGACAAAGGCTACAAACCTCGGAAAAGGAGAAAGACCTTGGGGTGAGTATAACGCCAAGTACGTCTCCGGAAGCACACATCAACCAGATAACTGCGGCAGCATATGGGCGACTGACAAACCTAAGACTAGCGTTCCGTTACCTTAACAAGGACTCGTTTAAGACACTGTACACCGTGTACGTCAGGCCCATACTAGAATATGCAGCACCAGTCTGGAACCCACACCTGGTCAAGCACATAAAGAAACTAGAGAAAGTGCAAAGGTTTGCGACAAGGTTAGTTCCACAACTCAGGGGTCTGTCATATGAAGAAAGGCTGAGGGAAATAGGACTAACAACACTGGAGGAAAGAAGGGTCAGAGGAGACATGATAACGACATACAAAATACTGCAGGGAATCGACAAGGTAGACAGTGACAGGATGTTCCAGAGAGGGAACACAGAAACAAGGGGACACAACTGGAAGATGAAGACTCAGATGAGTCAAAGGGATGTTAGGAAGCATTTCTTCAGCCACAGAGTAGTCAGGAAGTGGAATAGTCTAGAGAAAGACATAGTGGAGGCAGGAACCATACACAGTTTTAAGACGAGGTATGATAAAACTCATGGAGCAGGGAGAGCAGATACCCAGTAGCGGGCAGCGCAGAGGCGAGGCCAGGAGCTGAGTCTCGACCCCTGCAACCACAATTAGGTGAGTACAATTAGGTGAGTACACACACACACACACACACAAAGGATTAACCTTTGTTTCTAACCGGCCTTTAAAGGATTATATTTATCCTCTTGAGATAGATAGATAGATAGAGAGAGAGAGAGAGAGAGAGAGAGAGAGAGAGAGAGAGAGAGAGAGGAGAGAGACTTAACTCTCGCTTCCAGTGAACAGATGTTAATGGGAGTAAAGATCTTAATAGGAAAAAAGTGTTAATGGAAGGGAGAGAAGTACAGAATGAGAGGGAACCATCACAGCACTGAAACTATCCACCATCACCATGAAACTATCCACTTTTTTTTACCAAGCCAACTTCCATGTCTTTCCCTCTCCAACCCATATAATGCATCTGAGAAGCAGATAACAACAAACCAGCCTCGGCATTGTGGCGTCACCTGTGTGACTGTCCTTTGCCTCCCTAACCAGTCCAGTACTACCACTGCGTCAAACACTTTCTTGCAGTCAGGACGGCCCAGCAACTATTCCCTCTACCTTGCCAACCAACGCTATGCAGCTGGGTTTAGCCCTGGCCCTTTTTCTCCATTCTCTTATCCCTTCCTCTCACCCACTTATCTTCCTCTTTCCAAATCTCCCTTTCACCCACATGGGTCTTACCTGTGAGTCTTAGTTCGTTCGGCCCTGATCCACCGGGAGGCCTCGTCCAGGATCGGGCCGCGGGGAGCGCTGACCCCCGGAACACTTACAGGTAGACTCCAGGTAGTTAGATCAGACTATATAGATAAAACTATGAGAAACTCGGATGCTACACGTACCAACCACGAAATAGTGAGTGATGAGAGTAAAAGCTATGTTGACAACATGTTGGGCCAAGACTGCTATATGAAGCAGTGAGTTGGTACCCACAAGTTAACAAACAGATGAGAGAGTTAGAAAAGTTCCATCGTGGCTTCTAGAGTGGATAAATGTAGTTATGACAAAACGTTGAAAACACTTTAGGCAGCATCCTGGAGGTCACAGCCTCTCATCTCAGCTACCAGACTGAAGCAGCATCCTGGAGGTCACAGCCTCTCATCTCAGCTACCAGACTGAAGCAGCATCCTGGAGGTCACAGCCTCTCATCTCAGCTACCAGACTGAAGCAGCATCCTGGAGGTTACAGCCTCTCATCTCAGCTACCAGACTGAAACAGCATCCTGGAGGTTACAGCCTCTCATCTCAGCTACCAGACTGAAACAGCATCCTGGAGGTTACAGCCTCTCAACTCAGTTACCAGCAGAGGCACCATTCTGCAGATCACAGCCTCTCATCTCAGCTACCAGCTGAGGCAGCATCCTGGAGGTTTCAGCCTTTTACCTCAGCTATCAGCTGAGGTAGCATCGTGGAGGTTACAGTTTGTCATCTCAGTCATCAGCTGAGGCAGCAACCTCGTACAGAAAACGGGAATATCGACATATAGACGGGCCACCCTTGTAATTCCCTCTCAGGGGAGCTGCACGGAGAAATATATGGCACTTTGTAAATTATTTCCCACCTCCACAGGATCTGTTCTGCCAGGGGAGAGAGAAAGATAGATAGAAAGAAAGAGAGAGAGAGAGAGAGAGAGAGAGAGAGAGAGAGAGAGAGAGAGAGAGAGAGAGAAGGAGTTGGAGAGATAGGAGAGAGAATTTCAACACATTAAAGTAGGCTCACGACAGAGGTATATTATTTACATTCTGATTTCTAGAAAAAATGGAGAAATTAAAATAAAGAATTTTTAACCCACTTTGAACCTGCCACAGCCTGCATGGGTAAAATATATGGACCGTGCTGTTTGTAATAGAGAGAGGAAGGTGAGACAGAGGGTGTGTTTCCCAGGAGCTGGAGTTAGCAACATAGTCGACAGGTAATGGGAACAAGCCCATTATCTGTCTCAGTGCTGGTGGAAATTATATCGGGAAGGGCAGGAGACAGGAGCTGCTAGATAAGTACAGGTCAGCTATAGATTTAATTAGGTCTAAGGGAGGGGTCCCAATCATATGTAGGAGCTTGACTAGAAGGGGAGTGGGCAATGAATAGATGTCTTGGGCAACTGGTGTAAATTGCTTACGTCGACGTTTCGGCCCGAATTGGACCGAAACGTCGTCCTATGTGCGAGTTATTTGTGTATGCTTCAATAAGTGGATTAGGGTTGGAAGGAGAACAGGAACAAATGATAGACGAGAAAGAGGACAATCAAGACGGGAATAAACGATGGAAGAAACTAGAGAAAAACTGACAAATTTACAATAAATGAGATAAAGCAGAGATAACTGATAACAAATTTATTATTTACAAAATAAAAGAAAGAGAGTGAGTAAGGGTTGATGAATGACTTAAGATCCTGGAAGAAAAGAGATAAGAAGAGGAAGGGGAAGAGGGAACCAAGGCACAAGATGGGAGAATAAAAGGAAGTAGAGAAAATAAAAGACTGACAGGGACACAGAAGGAAAAGATTAGAAACTTAATTAGGAGGAACCGACAAGAGCTGGGGAGGAGCTGGAGACTATGAGAGGAGCTGGGGAGGAGCTGAAGACTATGAGATGAGCTGGGGAGGAACTAGAGAGTATGAGATGAGCAGGGGAGGAGCTGAAGACCATGAGAGAAGCTGGAGAGGAGCTAGAGAGTATGAGAGAAGCTGGGGAGGAGCTAGAGAGTATGAGAGAAGCTGGGGAGGAGCTAGAGAGTATGAGACAAGCTGGGGAGGAGATAGAAGGAAAGACTTAATAGAGCTCTGCACAGAACTGAACAAAACTAATACAGCACAAAACAGAACAAAAAGTGACTTGATGAATCTATACACAGAGCGAAACATAATTTCGTGAAGCTCTACACAGGGCAAAACATGATTTTGTAAAGCTCTACACAGAGGGAAATACGACTGGAGAAGCTCTACCTCAAGCCTTTGTGTTCCTACTTGTCAGAACTGCGCCACTTCCAGTAAATTGGGCATGGAAGAGCAACATCTCGTGGGAAAGTGGACTCAGATCAAAGAATACTTAGCAGAAAAAAGAAAAGGGAGGAGCAGCAGCAGAGGGGGCAAGAGGAGCAGGAGGAGGTGTGGAAGAAGAGAGGATGAGAAACACTGGAGCCTTCTCAGTGTATATACAGGGAAAAAAAACTCACTTCTTTTCCATCCTTCAGGGGACCCAACATCTTTCCCTGGATACCGAAGGAAGGAGCAGAGACCCTATCTTGACCCATATGTAGAACCTTCGACGGGATCTAGTATCTCAAACCTTGTACATGTACAAGGTATACAGTCCTAGCTGACATCAATGACATACTACTATATAGAAAGCCCCTTGTTATGCTGAACATTTCGAGCAAATTAGGTCAGTTTTGTCCCAGGATGCGACCCACACCAGTCGATTAACACCCAGGTACCCAATTTACTGATGGGGAAATTAAACCACCAGTGTAAAGAAACACGCCCAATGTTTCTACCCGGCCGGGAATCGAATCCCGACCCTCGCCGTTTGAAGCGAGAGCTTTAGCCACCAGGCACGGGGCGCCGTAGCATATACTACTGGAACAAGAACTCTTGACTCATGCCGGTCAAAACATCTTACAGAGCCAATGATGCGAACCAAGAGAATAATCTAATGCATCTCCACACTACTATAATGACTGCTGTTACTGTCTACCCACCCCACGCTTGCTGTTACTGTCTACCCACCCCACGCTTGCTGTTACTGTCTACCCACCCCACGCTTGCTGTTACTGTCTACCCACCCCACGCTTGCTGTTACTGTCTACCCACCCCACGCTTGCTGTTACTGTCTACCCACCCAACGCTTGCTGTTACTGTCTACCCACCCCACGCTTGCTGTTACTGTCTACCCACCCAACGCTTGCTGTTACTGTCTACCCACCCCACGCTTGCTGTTACTGTCTACCCACCCCACGCTTGCTGTTACTGTCTACCCACCCCACGCTTGCTGTTACTGTCTACCCACCCCACGCAACGGTTGTCATAACCTCACATGGTTGTCTAAGCTGTGCTCCCGACATACGAAAACTATTTGAATTACGTCTTCCAGTCCTTAGAGTCGACACTTACATCCGCCCAACTCACCAATGGAAAATATACCTCAACTGATGTCTATACTTCCTCCCTCGGTATATACAGCAGGTCGATGCTTGCAAGAGAGGGAGCTTAAACTACATTACAACAGAGCCACAATTGTTGGTGGCACTAGAGTCACCTGGTAAAAGCTGCAGGCCAGAGTGTCCCCTTGTATGGTAACACAGGCCATAATGACTCATGTTATGACACATCCCTTGTATTGTCGTCCGTGTTCCCTTTTCCTTTGGGTAGGAGAAATCTGTTGTTTAGAGAGAAAGAAGGTTCATCATATCACCAAGTCATTGTCCAACTCTGCCTACAGTGGAGACCTCGTCTCTTCTACCCCAAGGAGTCTCCCAGTATCCAACACACCTTACTCCAGTCTCTCCCCACACCGCCTCCCTCCATGCCCAGTAGTGTCTTCCTATATATTCCTTCACTCCAGTATTCAAAGATGATGTTCCTACCTCTTCATCATCTGTCACCTTCACTACCCACAATTACACACTTCTCTTAAGTGTTCCCTTTGACTCCCACAACTCAACCCCAAATATTCCCCACACCTGTCATCTCAAGATCACACAGCACCATGGCCATTCTTTCAGAAACTACTTTCTCTGATCCTTTACGAAACTTTTTACTGCTACATCTATCGTCTATCACCCCCACACTCTATCCCTATCCCCCAAAAACTCAGGAAGTGGATCCTACTTTTACACTTGTACCAACTGGAATTCTCAACCTCGATGCCTATCAACATATCTACACTCTCCAATTGCCTTAGCTTGCCCCTCACCCCGATCCACCTCCTTGTCTTCAGGAAAAATCGAAGGCAAAACTTCATATCTTGAAAAGACACAGACGGAAATCGACCTCGACAAGACCTCCTTCAAACAAGGGAACTCAACATGAGCCCTGTCTGAATGTCTGAAAGTAAACATGCACACACATCGCATGACCCTGACTAAAATATACTACCATCATCCATGCCCCAGTGTGTTAAAGTTTTCCACCTTCTATGCTTGCAGCCAACATACATACTGCATGCTTCTCAAGATACACCTAACTCCTCCAAACACAAATCCTGTATCATAGATATGCCTCTACCATCTCACGTCCAGTCCATAACCACCCCTCGCTTGCGCATTACAACTGCGTAATAACGTCCAATTTGCAATGGAATATAAGAGGACGTAGGGAAACTCTGGTAGGTCTCCAAATGTTGATTTCCCAGTTTCCCTGCACACATTACATTTAGTTTTTCTAGCTCTGGTTATATGCCTTTAAATTCATCAGACTTCCTTCCTGACGAATGTTGCACTGCAAGCGCACTGTTCGTATGCAATGATGTCCCACATTCACAAACATCCATTCATGTTGCACTTCACTATACTGCAGCCTGGATTATTTTCACGAATGGTATATGATCTTCGCATCATTCCTCTTCACACTCTTGTCTTGAACTAACATGCAATCTTTGATTTCAGCATTACCTAAGCCACTCTTTATATCAGGTGATTTTAATTCTCACTATTTGCTCAATATTTGTGACTCCCAGAGACCAGTTGAGTCTTTTCTCACCTCAGTCCTACATACTGTATGTTATACACTGTTGTCACTATACACTGGTGTCGCTATACACTGGTGTCTCTATATCTAGTGCCACGAACACGTAACCTCTGGTGTAAACATTTCTATCTGTTCTTTCTCCATAGCTTTAAATTCGCTTGGGCAGAATTAAACGATCTACACGACAACGATCATATCCCTGTTCATACTTTTCATTCCTACATCCACCTTTGTTGCCGATCTCGGTAGCAATTCGAGCGTGCGAATAAAGTGATCTACACACCACACGTTTTTTCCTGATCCTCCTCCTGAGTCTTCCACAGGTGAGCTACCTCAGTACTCTACCTCAGTACTCTCTGGAGGTACACCTGCCATTCCCAGGACCACAGGCAAGCATTTTCAGAAATGTGTCCCCCCAAAAATAAAAAGGCACAATACCGTGACTAGAACAATACACAAATAACCCGCATATAGGAGAGGAGCTTACGACGACATGTGACTTTGTATATGGTCCAATTCGGACCGAAATGTCGTGGTAAGCTTTTCTCTCCGATGTGCGAGTTATTTGTACACTGTGTCCCCAGGTGGTCTCCCGACTGCACCGGTGCATATCATTGTGCAGACACTGTTGCAGTCACAATACATCATTTTCTGACTTACAAATAAGCGAGATTGCACGCGCGTCACACCATACGGACAATTATACAAACTTGTTGGCGTGTTTCTGTGTCCATCACAGACTTCTATGTCCGCAGTCTGGGCAAAAAAGTACAAAAATTAGGAGGCAAATATAAACCTGACCCTACTCCTGTCCTCCCCACTTCGGGCGAAATAGTGGCTGAGTAAAACTTTGATCGTGTTTGTCAATGCCTCCATCTGTTTTGTCTCTTCCTCCAGTCCAAATCTAAGACCGTCACACTAAACTTTACCATTATAAACGATGAACTTGCGTCAACATTATCCACGTAGCGACCTCAAGCAGCCATGCTTAATGACGTAAATGTTCACATGCTACGACGTAAATCATGTACCACAGAAGACGATCCTTTCTTATTATAGACCCAGTGCTTTTACCAGTGTAATACATAAACTCTCATAATGCTTAGTCTATAATTATCTCTTTTACTACTCAGATATCCGAAACTCTCTCTCCCTCATCAATTTGGTTTCGGAAAGAGTTGTTCTACCATCGACTCTCTACTCCCACTGGATACACCCAATAAAAACACCTTCAAAAACAAACGGTCTGTTATCACTTACGTCGATACCTGATAACATGACTCTCAGCTAAGTTATTATTTTTCATTAAAGATTTTCCATCAAAGAGACTGCAGGGTGCGAGTGAATAAGAGCTTTTCTCTGGTTCAGTGTAAACTGAAGGCGTCCACCAGGCTGACTCCTGAGTACTACCTTATTCCTGACAGCAATTTATGGACTTATGTCGGTTCTTCCAACAAGTATTTGCTTCTTCTTTTATGCACATCTATAACTGCACTTGCAAACCCAAAATTTCGAATTTTAGTGCACACTAAAGATCGCGCAGCCAACTTGGCCACTTCAAATGATATCAAGTTTTCCATGGCTAGAATAATCTTAATAATCTTCCCTAGATGCCCTATTATCCCACAATCTATTCTGTAGCTGCATGACTTCCCTATCCCAGCACATCCTGGGATAGTAGCTGCATGACTTCCCTATCCCAGCACATGCTGGGATAGGGAAGTCATGCTGGTTAAATTTCTAGGAATTCTATTTGATTGTCGAATGTCTTGGTAGTCATATATTATATCCATAAACTCTGTTCAAACTGCTTAAAATTCTCTAGCCTGTCGTGTTGGGTAACTGACAGACAAACCCTTCTTAGACTTTATATAACCTTAATTCTATTCAGACTAGACTATGTTCCTCAGCCTCTCAGGGTACTCATAGGAAACTCAATGTCATTCATCATCAGGGATTACGTTTCCATTTAGGGGATTTTCGATCTTTATCGGTCGAGAGTTTGTGTACAGAAGCAAACATCAGTCACCTGTGTGCAGCGTCGCTACGTCGCCCACTGTCTTAGAAATTCTGTCCGCCTCAGTGACCTTCACGACTCTCGCATGTATTCAATAATTACAGATGCTAGTGAGATTAATTCATTTACTTGTCAACCCGAATTTCTTTGCAGCTATCGAGTTTGAACTATAGCGGTGGCGTCCCTTAACTTATTCATCCCCTTTATGTTCGCCCCTTATCGTACCCTTCCTTCCCTCCCTTGGAAGTTCCAGTGATTTACCTGGATGAATGAGACACTTGCGGCAGGCAGTGGCTTCTTGAGTCCACTGCAGAGAAAGGTTTCCACCTTTCTCTGGGGAGGAGTCTGAGGTAATAAATCCCTCAGCTGAAACACATCATCGGAGACAGGCTGGACTACTGGAAAGACAAACAGGTTACCCACAGAAGCATCAGGAAAATGTATGGCAGCATCCTGAGAGAAAACTGTCCACAGAGACTGCACATTCTGGCTATGCAGCAGTAACAAGCCCATTAAACACAACCCGCAAAGTATATTCACGTAAGACCAAAGAACTTCGTTTTTTTTCTTTGTCTTCAGACCATTCGACAAAACCTTCCTAAGAAACGAAAAGCAGATGTCTCATATCCGATAAAATTTAGAATATGCTTATATGGGGACTGATTATCTCAAACTCCTCCTTATCTTCCATCTTTCTCTGCATTGGACTGAAGAAGCCACTTTGTGGAGAAACGTTTCCAGAATAAATATACCCAAATGTTGCACAAGTGTCTCATTTATCAGAAGAATAGGTAAATCACTGGAACTGTCGTGTCAGTTTTATAATCCATTTATTCACACATATTCTTCTCTTCCTTCCTAGACGGCAGGCCACCATACCTTCCTAGACGGCAGGCCACCATACCTTCCTAGACGGCAGTCCACCATACCTTCCTAGACGGCAGGCCACCATACCTTCCTAGACGGCAGGCCACCATACCTTCCTAGACGGCAGGCCACCATACCTTCCTAGACGGCAGGCCACCATACCTTGTTTCAACTCCTGTTCACTCCTCCTTCAACACTTTCTGTGGTATTCTCATGACTTGGCCATGTAGAAGGATACTTCTGAATCCTCAGATGGAGTAAGGCACGCAGTTTTTTTTCCAAATACACGAAGTAATCCTCAACCTTTTAGTATCAAAGGGTCAATTTGAAAAGCCCAATTTAAAGGAAAGTCGTATTTTGTCATTTTTTTAATTATTATGAATAATAACAATAACATTTTATAATAGTTGACATTGTGCGGTGTGGAACCTACTTATAAGTGAATTCATAATTTCATGTGAGGGCCGCAGCCATTTCCTGGAAGGACCACATGTGGCCCTCGGGCCGCAGGTTCGGGACTCTTGAAAAAATGTATTACAAAAACATTTGATATAGTCGGCGAGCATTTTCACAGCAGAGTGTTATGCCACACTTGTTGCTACGACGCACCTCACAACCATGCCAACCACCTCACTCGTGGTTGTTTCGGACTCTCAAACTATATAAAATACGATTCTCCACGTTATATCGTATTCAGTTTACAACAGCGGTTAAAACGATGTTTTAGTAAGCACAAAGAAGTAGCTTCTTGCTGGATCCCAGGATACACAGTAATGAACACGCAGACTCCTCCTCTGCTCCTGCTGCTCCTGCTGCTCCTGCTGCTGCTGCTGCTCCTGCTGCTGCTGCTGCTGCTCCTTCTCCTCTCTGCTATTCACAATCTACCAACCATCCACAGGAAAGTCCCTTTTATCCGTGCTCTTTACTAGTAATGTTGGAGAGTCAAACATCGCTGTCAACAGCGTTGGTCTGAGTCAGACGACAACAGATTTCGTGCCACCAGGTCACACTTATTCTCCTGACCATCACCTTCCCATGGGCGCGAGACACAGCACTCGCGTGTCTACGAAGCTGTCACTTGGGAAGATGCTTGGCCCCTCTCTGAGAGGACAGCCAAGCAGATGTAAGAATTAACCATACACTTAATAGACTGTCCTATCTGGAGCACTTGCAAGTCACTTCAAAGTCAAAGTCAAAGATTTATTGATATATAATACAATGTTTGTACAGAGATGGTTGACATGAGGTTATTCATGCAGAGTGACCATGGTTATGCAGAGCACTTCTCTCACAATGTCCTGGTCATACGCCTACTGAGAGTGAACTTCTCACACAATGTCCTGGTCACACACCTACTGAGAGTGAACTTCTCACACAATGTCCTGGTCACACGCCTACTGAGAGTGAACTTCTCTCACAATGTCCTGGCCACACGCCTACTGAGAGTGAACTTCTCTCACATTGTCCTGGTCACACGCCTACTGAGAGTGAACTATCCCAACTTAAACGTAGGCTCACTCATCGACTTTTTGACGGAAATTAGTCTACTGCATCAACTATGACTCCAATTTTGCCTCCACACTGACCATCAACTCCATTAACCGCTCCCCATACTTCCTCTACCCCCCCTTACCCACACATCACCTCCTCCACAATGACCATCAGCCCCATTAACCGCTCCCCATACTTCCACTAACCCCTCTCCCCCATTACCCTCACAGACGCCTCACATTGCTACAGGTTTAGCTCCTGTTTTTCTAAATATAAAAATAATAATAAAAATAATCCTGTACTCTGGTCACTTCTCTCTTCTCCACTATTCTCTGCTGTCCATACTTTTTCCTTGCTCTTTGTATTCCTTGCCTTTCTGCTCCATTTCGTTGGGTAAAGTGCAGGTGCTTCGTCTTGCCACTGCTTCTTGTCCGGGTGGTAAGAAGTGCTTCAGCCCCAGATAATACCATCCTAAGTATTTGACATACTCATCCACTGTGTTTGCCAGTGTTTCTCTCACCTCTCCCCCCCCCTAACACTGCTGGCAAGAAACCTCCTCTCACCTTATACTCTTCCTCCTCCAATACTCCTCTTCCTCGTAATATCTGTGAGAAAATAAACCTATGATGGTCAACAGAGTCAGTGTTCTTGAAGGCTCGACTTTCAACACAGACATCGACACTTCACGCTATCACCAGAAATATTTTTTTCCATTTTAATTCTGTTGAGTTACAGCTGCTGGATTTCTCGATGGTGCTGACCTACAACTCCTGGACCTCTTCGAAGGGCTGAGTTATAGCTTCCAGGTCTGTTACAGGGAGTTGGGCTGCAGCTCCTCTGCCTCTAGAGGATTTTGAGGTACAAATACTAGGCCTCTTGTGCGAGACTGCCTCTCTAGGATCATTTCTCCTAGATACTTCTCTAGGATCATCTCTTCTGGATACCTCTCTAGGATCATCTCTACTGGATACCTCTCTAGGATCATCTCTACTGGATACCTCTCTAGGATCATCTACTGGATACCTCTCTAGGATCATCTCTAAGGGATACCTCTCTAGGATCATCTACTGGATACCTCTCTAGGATCATCTACTGGATACCTCTCTAGGATCATCTCTAAGGGATACCTCTCTAGGATAATCTCTAGGGGATACCTCTATAGGATCTTCTCTAGGGGATACCTCTTTAGGATCATCTCCAGGGAATACCTCTCTAGGAACATCTCTAGTGGATACCTCTCCAAGATCATCTCCGGGGATACCTCTCTAGGAGCATCTCTAGTGGATACCTCTCCAAGATCATCTCCGGGGGATACCTCTTCAGGATCATCTCCAGGGGATACCTCTCGAGGATCACTCCTAGGGAATACATAACGAAGATCATGAAACTGGTTTTCAGTGGGGTGCTACACACTCCTTCACGCAGGTATTACAAAAGGTAAGTAACATTAAAGTAAGAAAAGCGACAGTGAAGAAAAGAGTAAAGTATGAAAAAAAGAGTAAATATAAAAAAGAGTAAAGTAAGGGAAACTGCCAGTAAAGATAAGAAAACTTAAAGATAAACAAAAAGAAAGTAAAAAGGATGACATTCAGTCTTACAGATATCCTAGAATCCTAGACAGGAAAAGGAAGACAAAAAGAGTAAAGGAGTGGTATTGATCAATAACAATACTGCGACTAGCCAAGGATTCGAACCCATGCTGTTTTGACCAGCCTCATGGTGAGCTAAAACCACATGACGCTCTAACCCACAGGACCACCAAATTCTACGAAGAATCACGCACCCAGCAGAGCTATAGATATATATATGTCGTGCCGATTAGGTAAAACTTGCGATTTTGGCTTAAATAGCAACGCTCTTCTTGCCATATAAGACAAGTGAAAATTTGTGTATGCAATAATTTTGCCAAAATCATTCTGAACATAACGAAAAAAATATATTTCATTGTGTTTGTTTATTATTAAATTAATGTTAACGTATCTAAAATATATTTAGTTGGGTTAGGCTAAATTAAATTGCGCTTGTTGTAATAAGGTTAGGTAGGTTTTCAAAGTTTCTCTTGGTACAAAATTATAAATTCTTACATTAACATAAATGAAAAAAAATATATCTTTAAACGTATAAGAGAAAATTTTAGAAAGAACTTAATTTTAGACGAGTTCTTGCTAATTGACCAGTTTTACCTAATCGGCACGACATATATAGTATAGCCAAATACGTAAAATTGGTCAATTAGCAAGAACTCACTTAAAATTAGGTCCTTTCTAAAATTTTATATTATACATTTAAAGATATATTTTTTTTTCATTTACGTTAATGTAAAAATTAATATTTTTGTACCAAAAGAACCTAAGAAAACTTACCTAACCTTATTATAACAAGCGCAATTTAATTTACCCTAATCCAAATAAATATATTTTAGATAAGTTTGCAATAATTTAATGATAAACAAACACAATGAAATATATTGTTTTTCGTTAGGTTCAGAATGATTTTGGCGAAATTACCGCATATACAAATTTTCGCTTGCCTTATTCGGCAAGAAGAGCGTTGCTATTTAAGCCAAAATAACAAGTTTTACCTATTTGGCACGATACACACATACATATATATTATTTACCAAACTGCGGCAGGCCAGGATTCGACCCTACGACACATTGCCCCGCCTCAAGAGACAACACAACGTACCATATCACCTTACCACTGAGCCAGCGATCCTACACAGATCATGCATCCAGCAGAGCTAGATGTTTTTCTCGTGATTCGAGGACCCTCGCGGCAGTGGTATCTCAAGGATTAATTTCATCCTACTCCTGTTTGAATACCCTCCTCAACAAGCAGTCTATATAGCAATGAAATCACGAAACAAGTGATTTTGAATCATTTACCAAACTGCGGCAGACCAGGATTCGACAGGGACAATATGTGGTAGGGTCGAATCCTGGCCTGCCGCAGTTTGGTAAATGATTCAAAATCACATGTTTCGTGATTCATTGATATATATATATATATATATATATATATATATATATATATATATATATATATATATATATATATATATATATGGTCACTCAGTTAATAATGTAGGAAGAATGACGGGAAAGAATGCTGGAATGCGCACCATCACAGTTTTGTGGGAGCTCAGGAACGATGCCACCACAATTACTTTCCAGTTTCTGAGGACGCCAATTTTAGACTAAAGGAGAAATATCCCCACCACTTAGGCCGAATTGGCTCATGCAGACCTCTCCCCTGCACCACCCCACCCCCGTCCTCCCTCCCTGGTGACCCAGCGTCTTGAGGAATGCAGTGATAATTGCATTCTCATCGTCAACGTCATTTAACGTCTCGTCTACGCCGCTGTGAGCAGCTTTGTCTGCGTATGACGTTGTCGTCGTCCGGTTTATGTAAGTGGTCGCGCTGATTCGTCCGTCGTCAGGCGTCGTGGTGGAGGTGATCGCCCCTCGGCGTACGTCCCCAACACTTTTATTCATTTTGTTTGTTTGTCCCAACGAATGTAAGTGGAATTTGTCACTATATACGATCAACTTTACGATAGACTAAGTTGGAAGTTTAACAACCCTAAGTTGTAAGTTTGTGTTGGTGTTTTTGAGGAGCGGCGCTGGCAGAGGCAGTCGAGGAGCGGCGCTGGTAGAGGCAGTCGAGGAGCGGCACTGGTAGAGGCAGTCGAGGAGCGGCGCTGGCAGAGGCAGTCGAGGAGCGGCGCTGGCAGAGGCAGTCGAGGAGCGGCGCTGGCAGAGGCAGTCGAGGAGCGGCGCTGGCAGAGGCAGTCGAGGAGCGGCGCTGGCAGAGGCAGTCGAGGAGCGGCGCTGGCAGAGGCAGTCGAGGAGCGGCGCTGGCAGAGGCAGTCGAGGAGCGGCGCTGGCAGAGGCAGTCGAGGAGCGGCGCTGGCAGAGGCAGTCGAGGAGCGGCGCTGGCAGAGGCAGTCGAGGAGCGGCGCTGGCAGAGGCAGTCGAGGAGCGGCGCTGGCAGAGGCAGTCGAGGAGCGGCGCTGGCAGAGGCAGTCGAGGAGCGGCGCTGGCAGAGGCAGTCGAGAAGCGGCGCTGGCAGAGGCAGTCGAGGAGCGGCGCTGGCAGAGGCAGTCGAGGAGCGGCGCTGGCAGAGGCAGTCGAGGAGCGGCGCTGGCAGAGGCAGTCGAGGAGCGGCGCTGGCAGAGGCAGTCGAGGAGCGGCGCTGGCAGAGGCAGTCGAGGAGCGGCGCTGGCAGAGGCAGTCGAGGAGCGGCGCTGGCAGAGGCAGTCGAGGAGCGGCGCTGGCAGAGGCAGTCGAGGAGCGGCGCTGGCAGAGGCAGTCGAGGAGCGGCGCTGGCAGAGGCAGTCGAGGAGCGGCGCTGGCAGAGGCAGTCGAGGAGCGGCGCTGGCAGAGGCAGTCGAGACAAGTGGACAGTGAAGCAGCAGAGAAAGAAGGAAGGGGAGAGTACACAAGTGACCAGATTACGACGACGTTTCGGCCCGACTCGGACCATTTACAAGTGACTTTGTAAATGGTGTAAGTCGGACCGAAACGTCGTCTTAAGCTTCTCTTTCCTATGTTAGGTGGATAATAATAAGACCAGAGTCACTGGGCGCGCAGTACGCAGCTTCACCCTCAGGCACGATAATCACTAACAAAATAAGCTTTCACAAACCACGAGGAGAGTTACACGTGCAGGAGAGTCAGCAACATACAGGGGAGTCAGCAACATGCAGGAGAGTCAGCAACATGCAGGAGAGTCAGCAACATACAGGAGAGTCAGCAACATGCAGGAGAGTCAGCAACATACAGGAGAGTCAGCAACATGCAGGAGAGTCAGCAACATGCAGGATAGTCAGCAACATGCAGGAGAGTCAGCAACATGCAGGAGAGTCAGCAACATGCAGGAGAGTCAGCAACATGCAGGAGAGTCAGCAACATACAGGAGAGTCAGCAACATGCAGGAGAGTCAGCAACATGCAGGAGAGTCAGCAACATGCAGGAGAGTCAGCAACATGCAGGAGAGTCAGCAACATGCAGTAGAGTCAGCAACATGCAGGAGAGTCAGCAACATGCAGGAGAGTCAGCAACATGCAGGAGAGTCAGCAACATGCAGGAGAATCAGCAACATGCAGGAGAGTCAGCAACATACAGGAGAGTCAGCAACATGCAGGAGAGTCAGCAACATGCAGGAGAGTCAGCAACATGCAGGAGAGTCAGCAACATGCAGGAGAGTCAGCAACATGCAGGAGAGTCTGCAACATGCAGGAGAGTCAGCAACATACAGGAGAGTCAGCAACATGCAGGAGAGTCAGCAACATGCAGGAGAGTCAGCAACATGCAGGAGAGTCAGCAACATACAGGAGAGTCAGCAACATGCAGGAGAGTCAGCAACATGCAGGAGAGTCAGCAACATGCAGGAGAGTCAGCAACATGCAGGAGAGTCAGCAACATGCAGGAGAGTCAGCAACATGCAGGAGAGTCAGCAACATGCAGGATAGTCAGCAACATGCAGGAGAGTCAGCAACATGCAGGAGAGTCAGCAACATGCAGGAGAGTCAGCAACATGCAGGAGAGTCAGCAACATGCAGGAGAGTCAGCAACATGCAGGAGAGTCAGCAACATGCAGGAGAGTCAGCAACATGCAGGAGAGTCAGCAACATGCAGGAGAGTCAGCAACATGCAGGAGAGTCAGCAACATGCAGGAGAGTCAGCAACATGCAGGAGAGTCAGCAACATGCAGGATAGTCAGCAACATGCAGGAGAGTCAGCAACATGCAGGAGAGTCAGCAACATATCACAAGATGCAATAAGATAGCAAGAAACTGGTGACAGTTTTATTTATAAACACCGTGAATGGTAAGAGAATTCCCAGCGCTTTCTTGATCTTTCAGTTACATTCTCAGTCACTGTTGGTCTAGAATGTGACGGAGATACAATTAAACCGCCTTGATTTACATTACACTTCACCACAGGGGGCACAGAGAGGGCATGATACCCTCTAGGTCAGTAACTAGCACTGATAGGCGTGTGCCCCTAACTTCCAGGTACAAGGAATTTGTCGCCTAATGACGATTGTGGTTGATAAAGTGGACAAAAACCAACACGTTCTGCCCCTGTCATATAAATTGTTGCTCGTCTCTAGAGCCCACCAGGTCTGCCCCCTTCCCGAGGATATATTGATATGGCAAATGATGTCACTGTGATGCAGACTGCTGTAGAGTGAGTTTGACACAGCAGACTTCGCCTCAGCATTCACCCATTTGTTACCCGGGACCAAGACCTGCCCCAGGTGCCAACACAGCTCATGATCCCTGTGTCCCAAGTATCAATGTAGCTCCTGGTCCCCGTGTCCTAGGTACCAACACAGCTCCTGATCCCTGTGTCCCAGAACCAACACAGCTCCTGGTACCTGTGACCCAGGTACCAACACATCTCCTGGCCCCTGTGACCAAGGTGCCAACACAGCTTCTGGTACCTGTGACCCAGATACCAACACAGCTCCCGGTCCCTGTGTCCCAGGTACCAACACAGCTCCTGGTCCCTGTAGGGGAAGCACTAAACCAGTGAGGGGTCATATAATTCCCACGGAAATGAGGCTGCAATCAATTTCGATCTGAGGAAGGAGAGGATAAGGCCAGTTCCCTGGATCAAGAGCCTCTTAGCGGGATCAAGACACTTCTGCTGAGAGAGGTCCCACCACGGCAATAAAGACCCAGAGGAACACAGTAATACCACAGTTGTCAGTAGTGTACTGAACCGCTATGCAATATACTGCGTAGTATATCGTAAGTAGAACCAGCTATGTTATATTTATGATCCCTGCTCAGATAGGATCCCTAGCTACTTGTGACGTCACGAGTTCCGCGCATCAGGCATGCTCCTTATTCGTCGGCAGGCTTAGGAAGGAACATGTAGGCTGGGCACCGTTTGCCCTCGCAGACTCTGTCAATATACCAGTTACCAATCATCTCGTGTGTAAGTCAAGCAAGCCACGTTGAGTTCCTGCCTTCTCCATCGCTTTGTGCTTCCAGTGCATAACTGTTCTGAGTGCTAATACCATTTTGTGGGTTTTTAAGACAGCCTGGTTTAAATTCGTGGGCCTAGTACTGTGAGGTATAGCCAGAACGCGCTGTAGGAAGCCGTGAGTCACGACACACTCACTCAGCCTGCCCACCACCCACGCACTCAGCCTGCCCACCACCCACGCACTCAGTCTGCCCACCACCCACGCACTCAGCCTGCCCACCACCCACGCACATGAAGCAACCATGTGTGTCATTATTTTACCATATACCTTGGGTTCTATCATCATTTTTACGTCCCACATAGCGGGTCAAGATCCTGAGTGTGCTTCTTATACTAGAGCACCGACGAAAAAGCCTAAGCTATGTGGGTTCCTTGAGATTAAGTGCAGATTTCTTCAAGATTCTACATGGTGTGTGGTGTGGGCAGACGACGCCAGCGACAGCCTTCATCTCCACCACCACCAACACCTTCTCCACCAGTCTTCCATCCACCTCCACCGTCCTACAGCTCAAAGACACTTTTATATATTTAGAGACATTTGCGAGTGTTTGAAACATTTTCTCAGTCTAAAGTGAACTTTTGTGTTATTCAGAGATTCGTGATTTAATTGCAGACTCAGTGTTAAAATTGTATTTTTCCAAGTACATATTGTCTCTGTTTATTTTACGTACTGTACTGTGTTCTTGTCTTCATCTGAAGTAAGTACTATTTCCTCAGTGTTGTGTGCAGTATTGTGCTCAGTGTAAGTCAGTCACCCCTTGTGACATTTTCTTGACCACCTTGTGACATTTTCTTGACCACCTTGTGACATTTTCTTGACCACCTTGTGACATTTTCTTGACCACCTTGTGTACCATTCATTTTCTTTAAATTTTCCCCTGTGTTTTCCTGCTAATTTTGTGTTAATGCATCCAGTGTTTCTTTCCCCAGAGATCTAAATCAGAATTTTAACCTTGTATATGTTATTGCTTTGTGTGATTATTTTTTATATGTATTGATTAATGTGTTTAAACCTTGCAGACTAGTGTCCCATAATTTTTGTGCTACCAAGAGTTTATTTACTTCTGCTTAACCACAAGTCTTTAGTTCAAGAATATTTCATGCACTATAAGTGCAACACACTGTAAGTGCCCTGATGTCCTTTGTGTTCCTGATCTATGTAAGTGTTCCACATTATTAGTTCTGTATATTAGCATTTTTGTCTACATTCTGGAATTTAGTTTGAACAAGTTCACTCTTAGTTTGACTAATTAAAGTAAGTGTTCTTAGTGAAGTAAGTGTTCTTAGTGAGTTGAGATTGAGAGTAAGAGTGTTCAAACTAGTTAATTCTTGATATTTTTATTATTATTCTGAGCTCCATTCCCTTGTGTGTGCAATTTTTATTGATTACTTTATTATTTCTGCAACTGACTGTGCAATTCCAGTTTGCAGTGATCACATATAGCTTTCATATATTTCTATCTTGTTATTGTTTTTAAGTAATTGTTCAATTTTTCAAGAGTGATAAATCATAAGTGAGTGCAATATTCTCAGTGATTCAAGTTGTATATCCATTTCAATTATGTTTTAATTATTGTGTATCATTTTTAGAAAATTGTTTTACCAGTCTATTTTATTTGCATAAGAATTATTGATTCTGTTTTATTGTTTTTGCATTGATTTATTATTTTTTCTATTATATTTTTTGTTGAATTGAGAGTAAAGACAACTCACCTTGCTATTAATTCAAATTAAAGTAAGATTTCCCTTGAATATTAAAGTGTTACATTATCTTGCCAAGTAAATTTCAGTGAGTTTCCCTTGCTTTGCAGTGTCTTGTACATTCCCATTACTTATGCAGATTAGTTAAGCATCGTTCATCTCATTTCAGCTTATAATATCGTATATTTCCCTTTTCTTGCTTTTTGAATTCTCGTGTAAATTCTCTGCAATCATGTCTCAAGTAAATTTGGGCGATAACTTAGTGTATTCTGCCAGTCAAAGCAATAATGAATCAGTACAAAGTCCTAATAGTCCCTTACCGACTGGAAGACAGTATCTAGCTCTTGAGCAATATGTTTGTTCTCACAGCTTGTATCCCAGATTTGTCACAGTGCTACGGAATGTGAAGTTCAGATTAAGTTCTTATAGATCTGTGAATTATTTATTAATGAAGCCGAGTGGTCAGGCACTAGTAAAACTGTCACTCCTGTCTGGAATTCAGTCCCTACAATATCTTGCACACAAGATAGTGTCCAGTTACCTTGTGTGTCGTCCAGTTACCTCCGGTGTCGGAGGTACCCCGGACAACCTTGAGTACTGAGACAGCTATCCCTGTGATGGCACTTGTTCAAGTGGTAGTTCCTCCCCAGGGGACGCCTTGTTGAAGAAAGACTACTTGCAATGAGTTATTCCATCTCTTGCAGATGCACAAGCCATTGCAGAAAGCAGTTTCTGTGGTTATTGAACTCGCTAGAGTCTCAGTTGTTGTCCCTCGTGTTCTAGATGGTGATATTATCCTAGTTGACAGTAAATCCTTGCAAAGTAAAGCATTGTATGTCGAGTAATTAGTACATGCAGTAAGAGATAGTAAGAGCCATTTTTCCTTTGCTCATATTTCATGTTATAGCATTAACTATTTCAACGGGAGAATTCAATCCACTCCACCGAGCCAGTTCATTCCTTCAGTACGAAAGTGATCCCAAGTCCTTAGTTACAGATAGAAAATTCAGATTAAATGTACATAGCCTGTATAATTAGTTGATTTAGTTAAAGAAAGTTGTCAACTGTGTGTTTTGTTACCAGCTGATCAGTATCCAGATTTATTTTTTGTTCACATTTCCTCTGAATTCTGAGATTAAACAGTATGACTTGTGCGCGCCAGGTCTGTCTTTTCTGTTAAACACTTTCTTATTTGTAAATATATTCTTCCTCAGAATCCATAGAGTACATGAATACAGATCGATTGATCAATTCTATCCCTTGTAAATATACTATAATTTGTAATGCATTACAGTAAGATCCATTACATTAATATCTATTCAGTCGATTACATCCTATTACCAATACTGTGATTAGTTCTAAGTTATGTATGTGTTTGCTGTTGTTTAGAATCAGCCCAAAGCCACCTGCCTGTTCAGCCTATAGAGTTGTATTGTATGTCAAGACGCCATACGTAACATGACCGAGCTGTCAGTAGTGTACTGAACCGTTATGTAATATACTTGCATAGTGTATCGTAAGTAGTACCAGCTATGTTATACTATTTATGATCCCTGCTCAGATAAGATCCCTAGCTACTTGTGACGTCACGAGTCCCGCGCATGTGAGAGCAGAGTCTCAGGCATGCTCCTCATTCGTCAGCAGGCTTAGGAAGGAACATATAGGCTGGGCACTGTTTCCCCTCGCAGACTCTGTCAATATACCAGTTACCAAGCATCTCGTGTTTTTCAATACGACCTCCAATATCTCCTAAGTACCCACCCAACACAGTAACACCACAGCAACACCACAGTAGCACCATAGCAACACCACAGTAACACAAAAGTAGCACCACAGTAACACAGCAACACCACAGAAGCACGACAGCAACACCACAGTGGTACCACAGTAACACAGTAGCACCACAGCAACACCACAGCAACACCACAGTAGCACACAGCAACACCACAGCAACACCACAGCAACAACACAGTAACACCACAGCAACACCACAATAGCACCACAGCAGCACCACAGCAACACCAGAGAAACAACACAGCAACAACACAGTAACACCACAGCAACAACACAGCAGCAATACAGTAACTCCACAGCAACATCATAGCAGCACCACAGCAATGCCACAGCAACACCACAGCAACACTAACAGCAACACCACAGTAACACTATAACACCACAGTAACTCCACAGCAACATCACAGTAGCACCACAGTAACACCACAGCAATGTCACAGCAACACCACAGCAACACTAACAGCAACACCACAGTAACACCACAGTAGCACCACAGCAACACTATCAGGTGGGTGCTTAAGGAGATATTGGAGTAGTAATGAATACACACGTTGGAAGATTCTGGTAGCGTATATTAAGAGAGTCGTGAAGGAAGCCCAGGAGCCTATGCCTTGTCTAGCCTGTGCCTAGTGTGGAAGTCATACTAGCCATGGAGCCTATATTCAGGGAGCCTATGTATAACATAGCTGGGAATATCTACATATACTACAAAAGTATCACAAGTAATCAGTAACACTACTGACAACTCTGGGTTGATTCTAAACAATGTCAAAGTACACAACACTTGAACATAAGAACTATATATAAGAATAGTAACAAAATGTAATGGATGTTATTGTAATGCATTACAAAGTATGATATATCGCAATTCATAGTAATTGATAGAATCAACGGTGGGATTATACAATAAAAGTGATAAACAAATGATCCATTGATCTGTATTCATGTGATCTACGGATTCTGAGGAAATATATTTACAAAGAAGAAAGTGTTTAACAGAAAAGGCAAACTTCGTGCACTCAAGTCTTTTACTGTTAAATTTCAGAATTCGGAGAGAACTTGAACACACACACACTACACACACACACAAAAAAAAAAAAAAAAAAAAAAAAAACTTGAACATGAATAAGCTGACAAGTAACACAGTTGAAACTCTCTGAACTTGATAATCTAACTATATAGAATATTAACAATTAACCCCAACTCTACTATGGTGAGATTTACATATGCAGAATGGTTATCATCTCTAGGGGGATCGAAATCTGTTTCAATGGCTAACACATGCCATGGTTGAGGAGGGTCTGAATTAGTACTTACAAATGATACTTGGGGGTTTCTCAATACTTGTCATGCACGTAAGGAGTAACGACATTCAGGTTGTTCATCTGACTGATTGTCAGAGGTAGAGTGTACAGCACAGGAGGATTGTCAGAGTCTGTCTCATTTGTCTGGTTGTCAGGGACCTCATCCTCATCGCATACTAACTTCATATGATCTAAATGTGATTCCTTATACTGACCAGTACTTATTTCTCTACCTTTATACTTATTGCCATGGAAATGTTCAACTACTCAATATGAACCAACAAACATTTGATCAAGCTTAGGCATTGGAGACGTTTTATTAAAGTTGGTCAGCATGACTCTCGAACCTACTTTGATTTTGGTCGGTTTTGCTCGAGTATTAGTGACTCTTGTAAATTCTGCTGTCGATTTATGAAGCGTTTCTCGGATTCTTCTAAAAACACTTTGAGCTAAGCTGGTACGAGTTGCTATGAAATCGTCAGGATTGTAATTCAGTTTCGGTTCAGAATATAACAACTCATAAGGCAAACGTTTATCTACACCATACAATGCATAATGTGGAGTGTCACCTATTGAAGCATTGTAAGCAGAATTTAGGGCACATTGTACATCAGGTATGACTTCATCCCAGGTTGCACTATTGGGATTAATAGTGGATCTCAACACATCGAGTACTTTCTTATTAGTTCTTTCTGTTAGACCATTACTTGCAGGGTGGTGAGGAACAATAGTCGACTTAGTAATCTTGTACAAGGTTCGTATCTTTTCAAGTATCTCGTCACAGAGCTCACCTCTATTATCTGTTACTAGGGACGTAGGAGTACTGTAGTATGTCTGCAGATTATACGTTCCATAAACGCTTTAGCTACTGCCTCGGTAGTCTTATATTAGCAATAGAAACTAACTCACAATATCTGGTGAAAAATCTACCATAACACACAGATGTTTGTTGCCCTGGAAGGAGCATTGAAAATTAGTTAACAAGTCTACTGCAACTCTTTCCCATGGTTCACTAGTAGTGGGATACACCTGGATAGGATTAGGACCATTAACATTGCCTTTATGTTGCATACATGAATAAGCATTTCTTAACATACTCAGAGATATCAGTTGCCATACGAGGCGAAAAATATTTCAATCTGGCTTGTTTTAAAGAACGATCCATACCAGATGTGCAACACTGGGTACATCGTAAACTAGCTGTAAGGCTACATTCACTATTGACTGTGGAATTACTAACTGGTATACCCGTCTGCTAGGAGTACCCAACTCGTCTGTTTGAGACAGAAATTCCTGGTTCATGACAAAGTCATTGATAGGTGCTGGTGGCTTCACAGTCAGGATAAGATCTTCCTGGAGCAGGAATCCAATCACACCAAACCACATGGGATCTGTTCTTTGAGCATTCTTTACATCTTCGTCACTAAATGGATGATCTGCAGTTACTACACTAACATGTCGCGATATGGCATCTGTGACTACATTTGATCTGCCTGGCAAATGTTCCAAGGTAGGATTGAACTCTTGAATGGTCAAAGACCATCTGGCTAATCTTCCAGCAGGTTGTTTATTCTGGAATAAGAGAATCAGTGGGGCATGGTCTGTCAAGACATGAACAGAGTACTGATAAATAATGTATCAGAAGTGCTTTAAAGACCATACTATGGTTAAGGTTTCTAGTTCAGTTACTGTATAGAGAGAGCAGAGACCCAGTAGCGGACAGTGCAGAGGCGGGGCCAGGAGCTGAGTCTCGACCCCTGCAACCACAATTAGGTGAGTACAATTAGGGGAGTACACACACACACACACACACACACACACACACACACACACACACACACACACACACGTCTTTATAAGATAGCTCTTCCCTCTCTTTCTCCTCAACACTTCATAACTCCTCTCACGGCTTGAGAGCAGCAGCAGCAACAGCAACAGCAGCAGGAACAGTAGCAGCAGCAGCAGCAGCAGCAGATACAGCAGCAGCAGCTACAGCAGCAACAACAGCAGCAGTAGAAACAGCAGCAAAAACAGCAGCAACAACAGTAACAGCAACAACAGCAGCAGCATTAGTAACAGCAGCAGCAGCAACAACATTAGTAGCAACATCAGCAACAAAAGCAGCATCAACAGCAGCAGCAGCAACAGGAACAACAGCAACAGCAGCAGCAGCAGCAGCAGCAACAACAACAGTAGTAGCAACAGCAGCAACAAAAGCAACATCAACAGCAGCAGCAGCAACAGGAACAACAGCAACAGCAGCAGCAGCAACAACAACAGTAGTAGCAACAGCAGCAACAAAAGCAACATCAACAGCAGCAGCAGCAACAGGAACAACAGCAACAGCAGCAGCAGCAGCAGCAACAACAACAGTAGTAGCAACAGCAGCAACAAAAGCATCAACAGCAGCAGCAGCAGCAACAGGAACAACAGCAACAGCAGCAGTCAGTGTCTTCCACTTGAGACTATATCAGGTGCAAGTTTTTGTTGTTGTTTGATGAGTGACCTTGACACGTGAGAGGCAGGCAGGCAGGCAGGCAGGCAGGCAGGCAGGCAGGCAGGCAGGCAGGCAGGCAGGCAGGCAGGCAGGCAGGCAGGCAGGCAGGCAGGAGGCGCAGGCAGCAGGCAGGCGGTAGGCAGGCTAGGCAGGCAAGCACGCAGGCAGGCAGGGCAGGCAGGCAGGCAGGCAGGCAGGCAGGCAGGCAGGCAGGCAGGCAGGCAGGCAGGCAGGCAGGCAAGCACGCAGGCAGGCAGGCAGGCAGGCAAGCACGCAGGAGGCAGGCAGGCAGGCAGACAGGGAGGGAGGCAGGCAAGGAGGCAGGCAGACAGGAAAGCAGGGAGGCAGGCAAACAGGGAGACAGGGAGGCAGAGAGGTAGGCAGGGAGGCAGGCAGGCAGGCAGGCAGGCAAGCAGTCAGGCAGGCAGGCAAGCAGGCAAGCAGGCAGGCAGGCAGGCAAGCAGGCAGGCAAGCAGGCAGGAAGGAAGGAAAGCAGGCAGGCAGACAAGGAGGCATGCAGGCATGGAGGCATGAAGACATGCAGGCATGGAGGCAGCCAGGCAGACAGACAGACAGACAGACAGACAGGGAGGCAGGCAGGCAGGGAGGCAGGCAGACAGGGAAGCAGTGAGGCAGGCAGAGAAGCAGGTAGGAAGAGAGGCAGGCAGGCAGGTAGGCAGGGAGGGGGGAAGGCAAAGAGGCAGGGAGGAAGGCAGACAGGGAGGCAGTCAGGCAGGAAGGGAGGCAGGCAGGGAGGAAGGCAGACAAGGAGGCAGGCAGGCAAGCAGGCTGGCAGGGAGGCAGGCAGGCAGGCAGACAGGGAGGTAGGCAGGCAGGCAGAGGCAGCCAGGCAGGGAGGGAGGCAGAGAGGCAGGCAGAGATGCAGGCAGGGAGGTAGAGAGGCAGACAGGAATTTAGGCAGGGAGGCAGGCAGGTAGGGAAGCAGGCAGGCAGGAAGGAAGGCAGGCAGGCAGAGAGGCAGGTAGGCAGGCAAGCAGAGAGACAGGCAGGCAAGCAGGCAGAGAGGCAGGCAGGCAGGAAGGCAGGCAGGCAGGCAGAGAGGAAGGGAGGCAGGCAGGCAGGCAGAGAGGCAGGCAGAGAGGCAGGCAGGCATGCATGAAGGTAGAGAGGCAGGCAGGCATGCATGAAGGTAGAGAGGCAGGCAAGCAGGCAGGCAGAGAGGAAGGGAGGCAGGCAGGCAGGCAGAGAGGCAGGCAGGCATGCATGAATGTAGAGAGGCAGGCAGGCATGCATGAAGGTAGAGAGGCAGGCAAGCAGGCAGGCAGAGAGGCAGACAGGGAGGCACTGAAACTTTCACGGAAGGAACAGTGACTGACGTGTAATGTTGTGATGATGGCACCAGAAACCAAGGGTGATGCCGCCATAGTAAAGTTTGTCTGAAAAAAATAACAGAAATTTACCTCTTGTCCTTCTACTGCTTCTCGGCTTTCCAAATTTACGAAGCTTCTTCACACTGGCCACTACATTCACCCAAAACGTGTGTGTATATATATATATGTCGTGCAGAATAGGTAAAACTGGTCAATTAGCAAGAACTCCTTTAAAATTAAGTCGTTTCTAAAATTTTCTCTTATACGTTTAAAGATATATTTTTTCATTTATGTTAATGTAAAAAATAATAATTTTGTAGCAAAAGAACCTTAGAAAACTTACCCAACCTTATTATAACAAGCGCAATTTAATATAGCATAATCCAACTAAATATATTTTAGATAAGTTAACATTAATTTAATAATAAACAAACACAATGAAGCATATTTTTTTCCTTAGGTTCAGAATGATTTTTTCGAAATGATTACATTCACAAATTTTCCCTTGGCATATTCGGCAAGAAGAGCGTTGCTATTTAAGCCAAAATCATAAGTTTTACCTATTCGGCACGACAAACACACACGCACACGCACACACAACCAAGTGCAAAGTCATGAAGATTGGGGAAGGGCAAAGAAGACCGCAGACGGAGTACAGTCTAGGGGGCCAGAGACTACAAACCTCAATCAAGGAAAAAGATCTTGGGGTGAGTATAACACCAGGCACATCTCCTGAGGCGCACATCAACCAAATAACTGCTGCAGCATACGAGCGCCTAGCAAACCTAAGAACAGCATTCCGACATCTTAATAAGGAATCATTCAGGACCCTGTACACTGTGTACGTTAGGCCCATACTGGAGTATGCAGCACCAGTTTGGAACCCACATTTATCCAAGCACGTAAAGAAGCTAGAGAAAGTGCAAAGGTTTGCAACAAGACTAGTCCCGGAGCTAAGGGGTATATCCTACGAGGAGAGGTTAAGGGAAATCGACCTGACGACACTGGAGGACAGGAGAGATAGGGGGGACATGATAACGACATATAAAATACTGAGAGGAATTGACAAGGTTGACAGAGACAGAATGTTCCAAAGATGGGACACAGCAACAAGGGGACACAGTTGGAAGTTGAAGACTCAGATGAATCACAGGGATGTTAGGAAATATTTCTTCAGTCACAGAGTAGTCGGGAAGTGGAATAGATTGGGAAGCGATGTAGTGGAGGCAGGTTCCATACACAGCTTTAAGAAGAGGTATGATAAAGCTCATGGCGCAGGGAGAGTGACCCAGTAGCGGCCAGTGAAGAGGCGGGGCCAGGAGCTATGTCTCGACCCCTGCAACCACAACTAGGTGAGTACAACTAGGTGAGTACACACACACACACACACACACACACACACACACACACCAGGAGTTATGACTCGACCCCTGCAACCACAACTAGGTGAGTATACACATTATATATATATATATATATATATATATATATATATATATATATATATGTATATATATATATATATTATTGTACCCACGAACGAATTATATTGATCAATAACAACAGTGCGACTAGCCAATGAGTCGAACCCATGCTGCTCGCTGGGCTAGTACACCAAACAGGGAGTAGAATAAATTTAGCTCAAGAGTCATCCACACCATCGTATGTTGTCGGATGACGGGTACAACACCTAGCTTGGCTGGATGCGTCATTCTTCAGAAATGTGTGGTCCCTTGGACTAAAGCGTCATCTGTCTCTCGCTTACCATGAGGCGGGCCAAAGCAGCGTGGGTTCGACTCCTTGGCTAGTCGCAGTGTTGTTATGTATATATATATATATATATATGTCGTGCCGATTAGGTAAAACTTATGCGATTTTGGCTTAAATAGCAACGCTCACCTTGCCATATAAGACAAGTGAAAATTTGTGTATGCAATAATTTCCCAAAAATCATTCTGAACATAACGAAAAAATATATTTCATTGTGTTTGTTTATTAAATTAATGTTAACGTATCTAAAATATATTTAGTTGGGTTAGGCTAAATTAAATTGCACTTGTTATAATAAGGTAAGGTAGGTTTTCAAAGTTTCTCTTGGTACAAAATTATAAATTATTAGATTAACATAAATGAAAAAATATATCTTTAAACGTATAAAGAAAATTTTAGAAAGGACTTAATGTTAGATGAGTTCTTGCTAATTGACCAGTTTTACCTAATCGGCTTATGACATAATATATATATATATATATATATATATATATATATATATATATATATATATGGATAAAAACCTTCAAAACCAGGGATGCCATGCCCATTTGACACTTTCAGGTCGCTTGTTCTATCTAGGCTGGAATATTGTGCACTAACTGCACCTTTCAAGGTGGGTGAAATTGCTGACCTAGAAAATGTACAGAGAACCTTCACCCGCATAAGTGCGATAAACCACCTCAACTACTGGGAACGCTTGAAGTTCCTAAACCTGTACTCCCTAGAACGCAGGGCGGAGAGAATACATTATTATATACATGTGGAAAATTCTCGAGGATTAGTCCAAACTTGCACAGTGTCACTCCTACAAAGCAAAGACTCGGCAGACGATGCAACATCTCCCAATGAAGAGCAGGGGTGCCACTAGCACGTTGAGAGACAACACAATAAGTGTCAGGAGCCCAAGACTGTTCAACTGCCTCCCAGCATACATCAAGGAGATTACCAACAAACCCCTGGCTGTCTTCAAGCAGGCACTGGACAGGCACCTAAAGTTGGTACCTGACCAGCCAGGCTGTGGTTCGTACGTTGGACTGCGTGTGGCCAGTAGTAACAACCTGGTTGATCAGGCTCTGATCCAACATGAGGCATGGTTACAGACCGGGCCGCAGGGGCGTTGACCCTGGAACTCTCTCTAGTATTTATATATATATATATATATATATATATATATATATATATATATATATATATATATATATATATATATATATTCTTTCTTTCAACACGTCAGCCGTCTCCCACCGAGGCAAGGTGGCCCAAAAGGAAAAACTAAAGTTTCTCCAGGCATTTTAGGCGCCTCTTACGACACCATGGCTTACGGAGGAAGAATTCTGTTCCACTTCCCCATGGAGATAGAGGAAATAAGAACAAGAACTAGTAAGAAAATATAAGAAAACCCCTAGGGGTGTGTATATATATGCTTGTACATGTATGTGTAGTGTGACCTAAGTGTAAGTAGAAGTAGGAAGACGTACTTGAAATCTTGCATGTTTATGAGACAGAAAAAAAGACACCAGCAATCCTTTTTCTGTCTCATAAACATGCAAGATTTCAGGTACGTCTTGCTACTTCTACCTACACTTAGGTCACACTACACATACATGTACACGTTTATGTATACACACTCATCTGAGTTTTCTTTTTATGCATCTTAATAGTTCTTGTTCTTATTGCTTTTCCTTTCATATCCATGGGGAAGTGGAATAAGAATCTTTCCTCCGTAAGCCATGCGTGTTGTAAAAGTCAACTAAAATGCCGGGAACAATGGGCTAGTAACCCTTTTCCTGTATAGATTTACTAAAAAGAAAAGAAGAAAACCGTCAAAGTGGGATGTTTGAATGTGCGTGGATGTTGTGCGAATGATAATAAAGAGATGATTGTAGATGATATGAATGAAAAGAAGCTGGATGTCCTGGCTTTAAGTGAGACAAAGCTGAAGGGGGTAGGAGAGTTTCAGTGGGGAGAAATAAATGGGATTAGGTCAGGGGTTTCAAATAGAGTTAGAGCTAAAGAAGGAGTGGCAATAATGTTGAATAATCAGTTATGGGAGGTAAAGAGGGAATATAAATGTATAAATTCAAGGATTATGTGGAGTAAAATAAAGGTTGGATGTGAAAAGTGGCTTATAATAAGTGTTTATGCACCTGGAGAAGAGAGAAGTGTAGAGGAGAGAGAGAGATTTTGGGAAATGTTGAGTGAGTGTGTGGGGAGTTTTGAAGCAAGTGAGAGAGTACTTGTGGTTGAGGATCTTAATGCTAAAGTGGGTAAAAATGTTGTGGAGGGAGTAGTAGGTAAATTTGGGGTGCCAAAGGTAAATTTAAATGGGGAACCTTTAATTGAGCTATGTGTAGAAAGAGGTTTGGTAATAAGTAATACATATTTTATGAAAAAGAGGATAAATAAGTATACAAGGTATGATATAGCACGTAATATAAGTAGTTTATTAGATTATGTATTGTGGGATAAAAGGTTGATGGGTAGACTTCAGGATGTACATGTTTATAGAGGGGCAACGGATATATAGGATCATTATTTAGTTGTAGCTACAGTTAGAGTAAAAGGTAGATGGGACAAAAAGAAAATGGCAACAGCAAGTAAGAGAGAGGTAAAAGTGTATAAACTAAGGGAGGAGGAAGTTAGGGTGAGATATAAGCAACTATTGGCAGAAAGGTGGGCTAGTGCAAGTAGGAGTAGTGGGGGAGGTTGAAGAGAGTTGGGATAGTTTTAAAAATGCAGTATTAGAATGTGGGGCAGAAGTTTGTGGCTATAGGAGGGTGGGTGCAGGAGGAAAGAGAGTGAGGGTGGAATGAAGAAGTAAAGGGTGTGATAAAAGAGAAAAAGGTAGCTTATGAGAGGTTTTTACAAAACAGAAGTGTTAATAGAGGAGCAGAGTATATGGAGAGTAAAAGAAATGTGAAAAGAGGGGTGAGAGAGTGCAAAAGAAGAGCGGATGAAAGAATGGGAGAGGCTCTGTCAAGAAATTTTGCTGAAAACAAAAAAAAATTTTGGAGTGAGATAAACAAGGTAAGAAAGCCTAGGGAACGAATGGATTTGTCAGTTAAAAACAGAGTAGGGGAGTTAGTAGATTGGGAGCTGGAGGTATTGGGTAGATGTCGGGAATATTTTGAGGAACTTTTAAATGTCGATGATAAAAGGGAGGCGATAATTTCATGTACTGGCCAGGGAGGTACAACATCGTTCAGGAGTGAAGAAGAGCAGGATGTGAGTGTGGGGGAGGTGCGTGAGGCATTACGTAGAATGAAAGGGGGTAAAGCAGCTGGAACTGACGGGATCATGACAAAAATATTAAAAGCAGGGGGGGGATATAGTGTTGGAGTGGTTGGTATTGTTGTTTAATAAATGTATGAAAGATGGGAAGGTACCTAGGGATTGGCAGAGAGCATGTATAGTTCCTTTATATAAAGGAAAGGGGATAAAAGAGATTGTAAGAATTATAGGGGAATAAGTTTATTGAGTATACCAGGTAAAGTGTACGATAGGGTTGTTATTGAAAGAATTAGAGGTAAGACAGAGAGTAGGATTGCAGATGAGCAAAGAGGCTTTAGAGTGGGTAGGGGATGTGTAGATCAAGTGTTTACATTGAAGCATATATGTGAACAGTATTTAGATAAAGGTAGAGAAGTTTTCATTGCATTTATGGTTTTAGAAAAGGCATGATAGAGTGGATAGGGGAGCAATGTGGCAAATGTTGCAAGTGTATGGAATAGGTAGTAAGTTACTGAATGCTGTAAAGAGTTTTTATGAGGATAGTGAGGCTCAGGTTAGGTTGTGTAGGAGAGAGGGAGATTACTTCCCGGTAAAAGTAGATCTAAGACAGGGATGTGTAATGTCACCATGGTTGTTTAATATATTTATAGATGGGGTTGTAAAAGAAGTAAATGCTATGGTGTTGGGGAAAGGAGTGGGATTAAATTATGAGGAATTAAATACAAAATGGGAGTTGACAGTTACTTTTTGCTGATGATACTGTGCATATGGGAGATTCTAAAGAAAAGTTGCAAAGGTTAGTGGACGAGTTTGGGAGGCTTTGTAAAGATATAAAGTTGAAAGTGAACATATATAAGAGTAAGGTGATGAGGGTATCAAATGATTTAAATAAAGAAAAATTGGATATCACATTGGAGAGAGGGATTATGGAAGAAGTAAATGTTTTCAGATATTTGGGAGTTGACTTGTCAGCGGATGGGTTTATGAAGGATGAGGTTAACCATAGAATTGATGAAGGAAAAAAGGTGAGTGGTGCGTTGAGGTATCTGTGGAGACAAAAAACGTTATCCATGGAGGCAAAGAAGGGAATGTACGAAAGTATAGTGGTACCAACACTCTTATATGGGTGTGAAGCATGGGTTGCAAATGCTGCAGCGAGGAGGCGGCTGGAGGCAGTGGAGATGTCCTGTCTAAGGGCAATGTGTGGTGTAAATATTATGCAGAAAATTCGGAATGTGGAAATTAGGAGGAGGTGTGGAGTTACTAAAAGTATTAGTCAGAGGGCTGAAGAGGGGTTGTTGAGGTGGTTTGGTCTTTTAGAGAGAATGGATCAAAGTAGAATGACTTGGAGAGCGTATAAATCTGTAGGGAAAGGAAGGCGGGGTAGGGGTCGTCCTAGAAAAGGTTGGAGGGAAGGGTTAAAGGAGGTATTGTGGGCGAGGGGCTTGGACTTCCAGCAAGCATGTGTGAGCGTGTTAGATAGGAGTGAATGGAGACGAATGGTTTTTGGGACCTGACGAGCTGTTGGAGTGTGAGCAGGGTAACATTTTGTGAAGGGATTCAGGGAAACCAGTTAATTGATTTAGTTGGACTTGAGTCCTGGAAATGGGAAGTACAATTCCTGCACTTTAAAGGAGGGGTCTGGGATAGTGACAGCTGGGAGGGACTTAATTCTCAGCTGTCGTATCTGAGCTCCTTTGCAAAGACAGTGATTATGTACGAGTGTGGTGAAAGTGTTGAATGATGATGAAAGTATTTTCTTTTTGGGTCACCCTGCCTCGGTGGGAGACGGCCGACTTGTTGAATATATATATATATATATATATATATATATATATATATATATATATATATATATATATATATATATATATATAAAGCTGGAGAACCACAGTGAACTTCCAAACGCTTTCGTGATTTTTCATATTATCAAGGAACTGTGAAAATTCACGAAATCGCTTTGAAGTTCACTAGTTTTTCACAGTGGTTCGACATCTTTCCATGCCAGTAGAAGGTAGGTAAGGTCAAATGATTGTTGAACCATGATAGTAGAAGGTAGACAAGATTATGTGACTGTAGGACCAGGCCAGTAGAAGGTAGGTAAGAGCAGCTGGTTGCAGAATAACCATATCAGTAGAGGGTAGATAAGGTTTTAAGTGATTGAGAAACCATGCAAGTAGAAGGTAGATAACGTCATCTAGTTGTAGAACTATGCCATTAGAAGGTAGATGAGGTAAATCATTGGAGAATCATGCCAGTAAAAAGTAGATGAGGCCAAGTGATTGTATAATAATCTTGCTAGTAGTAGGTAAAGGTCTATTGATTGTAGATCAACTATGCCAGTAGAAGGTAGACAACATCAAGTGATTGTAGAAATCACTATTTGATTGTACTGTTAACCCAGCGCTTCACATTTGACGTCGCCTGGAGCAACCAATCACAGGGTATCATTTTGTCTTCGCCTGACCTCAAGCACCCAATCGGGGTGAGGGGTGTTCTATGCGAGGCCACTGACATCTCTGCCAAGGTCAACACTCAGTTTGGATGTTTGTATTGTGTATATACACCCAGTAGTGTGTATCTCTCAGTGTATATGAACGCAGTGGTCAATGTGTATCCCTCACTGTGTATGTTCGTATAATGTATACACATCTAGTAGTGTGTATTCCTCTGTATATTTAATACAGTGTATATACACCGTGTAGTATGTATCCCTCAGTGCATATGTTTGTGTTCGCCTATTTGTGGGTACAGTAGTAAATAATTTTTAAAGGGGTGGACCGGTAAGCCAGCGGAAGGCCTCGGTCAGGTGACCAAAAGCTCCAACGGTAGATCATCTGACGAACCTTACCTAACCTGCCCTTTGTGGTTGCAGAGGTCGAGTTTCGGCTCCTTAATGCCCTCTCTAAGATGGCTGTCACTTGGGTCACTCCCCTCCTTAGCTTCGTCAGGCCTGTCATACATAGTCTTGAAGCTAAGTATGGGTCTTGCCTCTACCTCATCACTGCCCAGGTCATCCCAGGTGAATATTATTGCTCGCACGTGTACAGGGAACACACACACACACACACACACACACACACACACACACACACACACACACACACACACACACACACACACACACACACACACACACACACACACACACACACACACACACACACACACACACACACACACACACACACACACACACACACACACACACACACACACATGCAATTTTCCCAAAAAAGAATTTAATGCTTTTTTTTAGCTGTAGCACCTTGAGTTTCACAAATACGAAAGGGAATTTTTATTCAGGATTTTAGTTTCTCTCTCTCTATCTCTCTCTTTCTGCTGAGTTGAGAGGAACACAAACAAAAAGTACAATTTAAACTAGTAAACAAGGTGACAAACTTGTAGACGAATAATAGACTTGTAAACAAATTGACAGTCTGACAAACTGACGGGTTAGTAGACGATCTGACAGTCTTGTACACAAGTTGACAGGCTGGTAGAAAAAATGACAGCCTAGTAGAAAAGCTGACAGATTTGTATTCATTTTAGAACTTGGAGACGAGCTGACAGACATACACACAAATTAACAGCCTTGTAGAAAAGATGACGGATTAATACATAAGTTGACTTTCTTGTAGACAAGTTGATAGATGCTTGTAGGAAAAATGACAAACAACTTGACAGACTAGTAGACAAATCGACACACTGGTAGACAAGTTGTCAGACTGGTAGGCAAGTTGACAGACCGGTAGACAAGTTGAAAGACTGGTAGACAAGTTGATAGACTCGTAGACAAGTTGAAAGACTAGTAGACAAGTTGAGAGACTGGTAGACAAGTTGAGAGACTCGTAGACAAGTTGACAAAAATTACGTCGCTGGCAAAGGGCTCAAAAATCTATCAGTGATGCCTAAGTCATTAAAACTTCATTATAAATATATACAGTCATTCATGTATACAAAGTCACGCATGTGTGCACGATCATTCATGTATAAAATCATTCATGTGGACTTTTTTTACATAATTTCCTAAATGTAAAACATATAAATGAATATAATAATTGCGTATAAAAATGTGATGCAATTTGAACTCTTCCAGAAATTTCTAGTGAGGGGGGGTGGGGTGGCAGAACAGCCGAGGGAGTGACGCCTCAGAGAGGATGCCATATTGAATTTAATGTGTGAATGCTGGACTGAATTGTGCAATGTAATCAGGCGTTCTCGAAAGTCATTTGTTGTATATCGGCCTCAATCCGTAATTTATAAATTGCTGACACGTTCCTGCTGAAGAATTGGGATAGTGTAGAAAACCCTTATAATTTGGCAACAAGGACAGAAAAATAGAAGACGCCATTGGTAATCTGTGGGCACTGGTTGTCGTGGGAAATTCTGGTAATAATCAGGTGTCTTCCGAGCCAAACTGGGGGGTTTCGGCCTGCATTTGTAATTAGGAACCTGTGTTAATGTCCCCTGCTAAGAATTGGGACAGGAAATTTGCGGGTCCTCAAGAATTACATGTGGATGGCGGAAGATAAGGGATATGACCATCACTCACAGAGAAGTGCACCATTAGTCCTTGTATTTAGATCTCTAACCGGCCATCGTAGGGTCTAGGTGTCAGGTCGGTGTTGTGGTGTGATCCATCAGCAGTAATTAAATGCTAAGTGGTAATACAAATTTCTTTTGTGTACCCAGCAAACCTAATCATATACATTCCATAACTTTAATTTACCAGAGTGGCTAGTTTTAATATTGTAATTATTAATTCAATGTCTGGTCTAGCTTTTTGTGTGAGTGGTGATGAAGTGGGCATCGAGAGTGTTACAGTCCTGCGACCTACTGTGACCACTTATCTCACCCAAATTACTTGCCTGTAATAATTCAGGAAATACCCTGTAAGTCTCATGCAGATAATTTGCTCACATATTAATAATAATTCACAATAATTCCTGTATACAATCATTCACTTATATAGTCATTCAAATACACAATCTCATATACACCTACGCTCCGTCATTCTCATACACATCCACCTATACCTAATCACTCAACTATACATAGTCATTCACCTATACACATTCATTTGTACATCATTTACCTATACACATTCACCTATACACAATCATTCACCTATACACAATCATTCGACCATACACAATCATTCACACACACACACACACAAACCTAAGATTAGCGTTCCGTTACCTTAACAAGGAATCGTTCAAGACACTGTACACCGTGTACGTCAGGCCCATACTAGAATATGCAGCACCAGTCTGGAACCCACACCTGGTCAAGCACGTAAAGAAACTAGAGAAAGTGCAAAGGTTTGCGACAAGGTTAGTTCCACAACTCAGGGGTCTGTCCTATGAAGAAAGGTTGAGGGAAATAGGACTAACAACACTGGAGGAAAAAAGGGTCAGAGGAGACATGATAACGACATACAAAATACTGCGGGGAATCGACAAGGTAGACAGTGACAGGATGTTCCAGAGAGGGAACACAGAAACAAGGGGACACAACTGGAAGCTGAAGAATCAGATGAGTCAAAGGGATGTTAGGAAGCATTTTTTCAGCCACAGAGTAGTCAGGAAGTGGAATAGTCTAGAGAAAGATATAGTGGAGGCAGGAACCATACATAGTTTTAAGACGAGGTATGATAAAGCTCATGGAGCAGGGAGAGCAGAGACCCAGTAGCGGACAGCGAAGAGGCGGAGCCAGGAGCTGAGTCTCGACCCCAGCAACCACAATTAGGTGAGTACAGACACTATGCTATGACTCGACCCCTGCAACCACAACTAGGTGAGCACACAAACACAACAAAACTGTTTCACACAAATAAAAAAAATAAATTAACCTCTCACTCTATATACAGATACACACCTCACAGTGTGTACATACCGTCACCCATCAGGTGGATTAATGGGGGGTTTAAAACCTGTCAACTACAGTAGCGTGCAAATTAATTGGGGCAGGAGTAAAATGTGTGATTATCTCATATGTCTTAGACTCTGGCTTAATTAATGTAGTTTTTTTCAGAAGAGTTTGCTACTGACTTCTGGCAACCATCCAGCTGTGGTATTACCCTGAGACTCTCGTCAGTGCTACAGCAGCGGTTGTTCTGTAAGGCTATTCCTGCAACCATGCCCCATGAGTGAATGTGGTTTCACCAAATTTTCCCCTTCACTTCATGATTACTGCTGAAATTCATGATGGATGTTACACCTAGGAAGCATGAAAGTATTGTAGCTCTTAGAAAACATGTTGATTTGAGTATGAGAAAGATCACTGAAAAAGTTGAGCATAGGAAAGTCAACTGTTGATCGGATTCTGAAGAGAGCTGACGACACTGGTGATTGTGGAGCGCTGTGTCAAGGAAGATGTGGAAGACAACGCAAGACATCACATCATGATGACAAGGTTATCATAAGAAATAGTGTGAAGGATCCCAAGAAAACCAGCAAAGATCTACAGAGATATTTGGCTTCAGCTGCCATAAATGTTGATTCTTCAGCTGTTCAACAAAGGCTCCTTGAAGTTGGCAGAATTGCCGGAAACTCAGTAAAGAAACAATTATTGACTGTTTTGAAGAAAAAACCGGCTGTGGTGGGCACTCGATCAAAAGGGATGGATGACAGATGAATGGAGAAAAGTTATATTTTCAGATATGGCGCATTTTGAAGGACATGGGTACAGATCAGTAGGTAGTGAGACGGAGCAAAGGCGAACGTCTTTAGAATCGACACATTCAACAAGCGCCAAAACACCACCTAAGATGTTTTGGGAAGTTTTACTGCTGAAGGTTCTGGACGGCTCGTTATTGTTGAAGGAACCATGAACAGAGAAAAATACAAGGCAATCCTGGGGTTTTCCAGAGGATCTTGCTCCATGCCACACTTAGTGGGCTAAGTGTTTTAAATTGGCCTGGAAACTCTCCTGACCTCAACCTAATTGACAATCTATGGGCAATAACCAAACACAGGATCGCGAAACAGACTGTTCAACTTTGGAGAAGATAACTGCTGATGTTATTAGGACTTGGTATTACGGAGAAGAACTTTCCAAAATGTGTTAAACGTTGGTCGATTCTATACCAAAGCATGAAGCAGTTGTTATAAAAGCAAAGGGTAGTCATATCTCTTATTAAATCAGTTGCCTGTCATATCATTGTCGTGTATTTTTCAAATAAACATTAATTTTCCAAATAAATGTCTTATTTCATCACTGTGCCACTTAATATGCACACGAGGGTCACTAAGGCTGAATGTCCTCTGTATCACCACCAGTGAAAAATACTTGAATCCCTAAAAGATGGGATTAAAGCAAACTGTGTGTGTGTATACAATGAAAGACATACACCTGGCGGTGTGTATATCCCGTCACCCAACAGCTGGTGTTGACGTTTCACGGCATGTACCAGACAGGAACCAGTGGTACACGCTCCCCTCTCTCTACCAATCAGCACCTGCCACTCTCGCCTTGCTGCCGTGAGAGCTGCCAGTTGATTGGTCAATTGTGCCTATCATTCGAACTGCCACCACCTCATACAGTACAGTAGTGCTGATATCTTTACCCCCTCTCTCTCTCTCTCTCTCTCTTATCTTTCACCTTACTGGCTGTTTCAGTTCTGGCTTCAGGACTGCAGTAAGGAGCTCGTATTTTAAGGTTCAGTACATGTTCAAGAAGGTGCCTGTCGAGGTCATCTTCTTGATAAATATTTGTTATATTTATATATTAGAATATATTTTACATATTATGATAATACATGATAAATATGTGATAATCTTTCATCTAAGTAAAATAAAAAAAAATGTTTCGAAACCTAACAATCTCGGTATGGACGTCCTAATCCTCTTCTGTCTGTCTTTCTCATATATTCTAATGCATTCCCATGAACTTGCTTTCTCGGTCTTTCCTGTTGCCATGGCAACTATTCCATTACTGGCTCAGTATTTTCCCCGCCAAAAGAAGGATTTTCGTTAGTTGACAATGCCATAAGACAAGCAATCTTTTCAAATTCTTGTCCATTTTGTTCTTAAATCCAGCTAATATCAGATCTGAGTGTTTTAATTCATATCGTTCTTCCACATCTTCCACCCCTCCTCCTCCTCTTCGATTTCTTTCTTTAGATCTCCTGTTTCCTCTCTCTGCAAAAATCACGTCAGTTCAGTGCTAAAGTCCTTCCTGTTCTTGCTCGAAGATTTTGTTACAAGTGTCCGGGGACCAGTGTCCGGGGACCAGTGTCCAGTGTCCGGACCAGTGTCCGGGGACCAGTGTCCGGGGACCAGTGTCCGGGGACCAGTACTCACCTATTTGTACTCACCGAATTGTGTCTGCGGTCTCTATACCTCTCCTCCTAGACTGCCCTGTTTGGCCTCACTGACTGCTGCCCTTTGGGCCTTGTATCTACTATTGAAACTATGTAATGAGTTTGTTCCATTGAAGCTATGTGTTCTGTTTGCCTTATCCAAATCATTCCACTTTTCAACCAGCCTGAGACTAAAGAAATACTTCATTACAGTCCTAAGGCTCATGTGTCTTCAGCTTCCACTTGTGTACCATTGATCCTGGTCCTCTTAATTCAAACAATCTGTCCCTATCAGCCCTATGAATTTCTCATAAGATTTTGTACACAGTAATCATATTCCTTCTCCCCCATCCCTTCTGTCTTTCTCTCCTCTAAGGTCGTCAGGTTCAGTTCCTTCAACCTCTGCTCACAGTGCATTACTCTCAGTTCTAGTACTAGCCTGGCTGTAAACTTCTGGATCTTTTTCAGTTTCTTTACGTGCTTGACATAGTGTGGGCTCCATGCTGGGTCCCCGTACTCTATGATTGGCCTAACAGATGTCGTGTATAAAGTCCTGAGGGATTTTTTTATTTAAGTTCTTGAATGCTATTCTGAGGTTTGCTAATCTTGTAGAGCCCGCTGGCCATTGTACGGTTTATATATAATTCTGGCTATAAGACAGGTGTTATATTTCCCCAGGTTCTTTTCACTCCCTGGTATTCGCAGCTTCTCTCCGTTCATACCGTACTTTCTGTCCGGTTTTTCCACTACTTTTCCAGACTGCGTGACCTTTCATTTACTTGGACTGAAGTCGAGACGCCACTTGTGTAACCACATCTACAATCTGCTGAGGTCTCTTATCACTGTCCTCCTTTGCTCTTATTCTTCTCATTAGTTTTATATGGTCAGCAAGCAGTGACACAGGTGTCAATCCCTCTGGTAGGTCATTCATATATATTAGAAACAGTAGTAGTCCTAACACTGATCCTTGAGGAACCCCAATAGTTACGCTCTCCCATTTTGATGTCTCCTCCCTTACTGTTACTCTCTGTCTTCTGTCAATCATGTATCTCTGACTCGCTGGACGACTCTGCCTTTCAACCATGCTTGTTCTTCTAATTTTTGAACTAATCTCTGGTGATGTTAAAATGCTTTTTTGAAGTCAAGAAAATATAATACACTTATCCCCGTCTTTTTGTTTTTTCTTACTGTGAATCTGTCGTAAACTTCTAGCAAATTCATACGACAGAATTTTCCATCCCTAAATTCATGTTTTTTTCTTAGAGAATGTTTTTCTCTCCCAATGTCTTAATATACTTTCCATTACTATTCTCTCCAAAACTTTTGACAGTAAGCATGTTAGATACTGGTCTGTAATTCAGGGCCTCTTATTTGTCCCCATTATATATTATTTTTTATTATGTTTTTTTTATTAACACATCGGCCGTCTCCCACCAAGGCAGGTGGCATGAAAAAAGAAAAGCTTTCATCATCATTCACTCCATCACTGTCTTTCCAGAGGTGTGCACTGTACTTCCTATCTCCAGGACTTAAGTCCGGCCTGCCAGTTTCCCTGAACCCTGAAACCCTGAAACCCTTCATAAATGTTAAATTGCTTACACTCCAGAATACCAAGTCCTAAAAATATTTGTCTCCATTCGCTCCTATCTAACACACTTACGCATGCTTGCACACAAAACCTCCTTTACCCCCTCCCTCTAACCTTTCCTAGGCCGACCCCTACCCCGCCTTCCCTCCACTACAGATTAATACACTCTCAAAGTCACTCTATTTTGTTACATCCTCTCTACATGTCTGAACCATCTCAACAACCCCTCCTCAGCTCTCTGGATAATAGTTTTGGTAATCCCGCATCTCCTCCTAATTTCCAAACTACGAATTCTCTGCATTATATTCACACCACACATTGCCCTCAGACATGACATCTCCACTGCCTCCAGCCTTCTCCTCGTTGCAACATTCATCACCCATGTCTCACACCCATACAAGAGTGTTGTATAACTATATTCTCGTACATTTCCCTCTTTGCTTCCATGGACAAAGTTCTTTGTCTCCACAGACTCCTCAGTGCACCACTCACTTTTTTCCCCTCATCAATTCTATGATTCACCTCGTATTTTATAGACCCATCTGCTGACACGCCCACTCCTAAATATCTGAATACTTTCACCTCCTCCATACTCTCCCTCCAATCTGATATCCAATCTTTCATCACCTAATTTATTATCCTCATCACCTTACTCTTTCCTATATTCACATTTAATTTTCTTCCTTTACATACCCAACCAAACTCATCAACCAACCTCTGCAACTTCTCTTCATAATCTCCCAAAAGCACAGTGTCATCAGCAAAGAGCAACTGTGATAACTCCTTATCTTTTAACCCCACACCTCTTGCCAACATCCGCGCATTCACTTCTCTTACAACTCCATCTATAAATATATTGGACAACCATGGTGACATCACACATCCCTGTCTAAAGCTTACTTTTACTGGGAAATAATCTCCCTCTCTCCTGAGCCTCACTATCCTCGTAAAAACTCTTCACTGCTTTCAGTAACCTACCTCCTATTCCATACATTTGCAACATCTGCCACATTGCCTTTTCCAAATCCATAAATGTCACAAAAACCTCTTTACCCTTATCTAAATACTGTTCACCTATATGTTTCACTGTAAACACTTTGTCTACACACCCCCTACCTTCCCTAAAGCCTCCTTGTTTATCTGCTATCCTATTCTCCGTCTTACTCTTCTTTCAGTAATAACTCTACCATACACTTTACCAGGTATACTCAACACACTTATTCCCCTATAATTTTTGCACACTTTTTTGTCCCCTTTGCCTTTATACAAAGGAACTTTGCATGCTCTTTGCCAATCCCTAGGTACCTTAACCTTAAATAAAAAGTACCAACCACTCCAAAACTATATCCCCACCTGCTTTTAACATTTCTATCTTTATCCCATCAATCCCAGCTGCTTTACCCCCTTTCATTCTACCCACTTCCCCACGAACTTCCCCCACACTCACAACTGGCTCTTCCTCACTCCTACAAGATGTTATTCCTCCTTGCCCTATACACGAAATCACAGCTTCCCTGTCTTCATCAACATTTAACAATTCCTCAAAATATTCCCTCCATCTTCCCGATACCTCTAACTCTCCATTTAATAACTCTCCTCTCCTATTTTTAACTGTCAAATCCGTTCGTTCCCTAGGCTTCCTCAACTTATTAATCTCACTCCAAAACTTTTTCCTATTTTCCAAAAAATTTGTTGATAACATTTCACCCACTTTCTCATTTGCTATCTTTTTACATTGCTTCACCACTCTCTTATCCTCTCTTTTTCTCTCCATATACTCCTCCCTCCTTGCATCACTTCTACTTTGTAAAACCTCTCATGTGCTTACTTTTTCTCTCTTACTACTCTCTTTACATCATTCCACCAATCGCTCTTCTTCCCTCCCACACCCACTTTGCTATAACCACAAACTTCTGCTGAACACTCTAAAACTACATTGTTAAACCTACCCCATACATCTTCAACCCCATTGCCTATACTCTCATTAGCCCATCAATCCCCCAATAGTTGTTTATATCTTATCCTAACTGCATGCTTTAGTTTATAAACCTTCACCTCTCGCTTACTTGCTTCTTCTATTTTCCTTGTATCCCATCTACCTTTTACTCTCACTGTAACTACAACTAAAAAGTTATCTGATACAGTGGATCCCGCATAACGAGCAAAATTCATTCCAGAAGCCTGCTCAAGTGCCATTTCCGAACAAATTTACTCCCTTAAGAAAAAATGTCAAGTAGGTTAGTCCATTTCAGACCCCCAAAAATACACTTACAAAAGCACTTACAATATTATACTTACATAACTCTACGATTTCTGGGGTGCTCGTTAGGCGGGGGTCCACTGTATATCTGTGGCCCCTCTATAAACATGTACATTCTGAAGTCTACTCAACAGTCTTTTATCTACCAATACGTAGTTCAACAAACTATTGGCATTACGCCCTACATAATATCTTATATACTTATTTATCCTCTTTTTCTTAAAATATGTATTACCTATAACCAAACCCCTTTCTATACAAAGTTCAATCAAAGGGCTCCCATTATCATTTACACCTGGCACCCCAAACTTACCTACCCCACCCTCTCTACATGTTTCTCCTACTTTAGCATTTAGGTCCCCTACCACAATTACTCTCTCACTTGGTTCAAAAGTTCCTATACATTCGCTTAACATCTCCCAAAATCTCTCTCTCTCCTCTACACCTCTTCTCCAGGTGCATACACGCTTATTATGACCCACTTTTTGCATCCGACGCTTATTTTAATCCACATAATCCTTGAATTTATACATTTATATTTACTCTTCTCCTTCCATAACTGATCCTTCAACATTATTGCTACCCCTTTCTTAGCTCTAACTCTCTCAGATACTCCTGACTTAATCCAATTTATTTCTCACACTGAAACTCGCCTACCCCCTTCAGCTTTGTTTCACTTAGAGCCAGGACATCCAACTTCTGTTCATTCATAACATTAGCACTCCTCTCTTTCTTATCATCCGCACTACATCCACGCACATTCAAACATAGGTTGTAAATGCCGCAGCGAGGAGGCGGCTGGAGAGAATTCGTAGTGTGGAAATTAGGAGGTGTGGAGTTAATAAAAGTATTAGTGAGAGGGCTGAAGTGGGGCTGTTGAGGTGGTTTGGTCATTTAGAGAGAATGGAACAAAGTAGAATGACTTGGAGAGCGTATAAATCTGTAGGGAAAGGAAGGCGAGGTAGGGGTCGTCCCCGAAAAAGTTGGAGGGAAGGGGTAAAGGAGGTTTTGTGGGCGAGGAGCTTAGACTTCCAGGAAGCGTGCGTGAGCGTGTTATATAGGAGTGAATGGAGACGAATGGTTTTTGGGACCTGACGAGCTGTTGGAGTGTGAGCAGGGTAACATTTTGTGAAGTGATTCAGGGAAACCAGTTACCTGGACTTGAGTCCTGGAAATGGGAAGTACAATGCCTCCACTTTAAAGGAGGGTTTGGGATAGTTTCAATTTGGAACGACGTCTGAGTGCCTCTGCAGAGTGATTATGTATGAGTGTGGTGAAAGTGTTGAATGATGATGAAGTTTTTCTTTCTTTTGGGTCACCCTGTCTCGTGAAATGGAGTTTATATATATTATATTATATATATATATATATATATATATATATATATATATATATATATATATATATATATATATATATATATATATTCAACAAGTGCGTCTCCCATCAGTAAAAAAAAAAATACAAAAGAAAATACTTTCATATCATTCAAATTTCATACACTCATACATAATCATGTCTTCATGGTTCAGGACCGACAAGTTGTAAATTAACACATATGCAACACTTGGGTATCTTTAATGAACGTTTCGCCATACAGTGGCTTCATCAGTCCAATACAAAGCAGGAATTGTAAGGAGCAAGATGTTGTGGGCAGAAGTGAAGTTTTTCCCAGACATGGCTATTTTCAAAACTTTCCCTGAATTGTTGGGAAGTTGCATCCGGAGGCTTTATACAAGCGAGTTCAGATTCGACAGCTGAGAATTGTCCCTCCCAGCTGTCACTATCCCAGACCCCTCCTTTAAAGTGCAGGCATTGTACTTCCCATTTCCAGGACTCAAGTCCAACTAAATCAATTAACTGGTTTCCCTGAATCCCTTCAAAAAATGTTACCCTGCTCACACTCCAACAGATCGTCATGTCCCAAAAACCATTCGTCTCCATTCACTCCTATTTAACACGCCCACGCCCACAATACCTCCTTTACCCCTTCCCTCCAACCTTTTCTAGGACGACCCCTACCTCGCCTTCCTTTCCCTACAGATTTATACGCTCTCCAAGTCATTCTACTTTGATCCATTCTCTCTAAATGACCAAACCACCTCAACAACCCCTCTTCAGCTCTCTGACAAATACTTTAAGTAACTCCACACCTTCTCCTAATTTCCACATTCCGAATTTTCTGCATAATATTTACACCACACATTGCCTTTAGACAGGACATCTCCACTGCCTCCAGCCTCCTCCTCGCTGCAGCATTTGCAACCCATGCTTCACACCCATATAAGAGTGTTGGTACCACTATACTTTCGTACATTCCCTTCTTTGCCTCCATGGATAACGTTTTTTGTCTCCACAGATACCTCAAGGCACCAACACTGACCTTTTTTCCTTCATCAATTCTATGGTTAACCTCATCCTTCATAAACCCATCCGCTGACACGTCAACTCCCAAATATCTGAAAACATTTACTTCTTCCATAATACCTCTCTCCAATGTGATATCCAATTTTTCTTTATTTAAATCGTTTTATACCCTCATCACCTTACTCTTATCTATGTTCACTTTTAACTTTCTACCTTTACACACTCTCCCAAACTCGTCCACTAACCTTTGCAACTTTTCTTTAGAATCTCCCATAATCACAGTATCATCAGCAAAAGTAACTGTGTCAACTCCCATTTTACATTTAATTCTCCATAATTTAATCCCACCCTCTCCCCAACACCCTAGCATTTACTTCTTTTACAACCCCATCTATAAATATATTAAACAACCATGGTGACATTACACATCCCTGTCTAAGACCTACTTTTACCGGGAAGTAATCTCCCTCTCTCCTACACACCCTAACCTGAGCCTCACTATCCTCATAAAAACTCTTTACAGCCTTCAGTAACTTACTACCTATTCCATACACTTGCAACATTTGCCACATTGCTCCCCTATCCACTCTATCATATGCCTTTTCTAAATCCATAAATGCAATGAAAACTTCTCTACCTTTATCTAAATACTGTTCACATATATGCTTTACTGTAAACACTTGATCTACACATCCCCTACCCACTCTAAAGCCTCCTTGCTCATCTGCAATCCTACTCTCTGTCTTACCTCTAATTCTTTCAATAATAACCCTGCCATACACTTTACCTGGTATACTCAGTAAACTTATTCCCTATAATTTTTACACTCTTTTATCCCTTCCTTTATATAAAGGAACTATACATGCTCTCTGCCAATCCCTAGGTACCTTCCTCTTCCATACATTTATTAAACAAAATACCAACCACTTCAGCACTATATCCCCCTGCTTTTAACATTTCTGTCATGATTCGTCAATTCCAGCTGCTTTACCCTTTCATTTTACGTAATGCCTCAGACCTCCCCACACTCAATCCTGCTCTTCTTCACTCCTAAACGATGTTGTACCTCCCTGGCCAGTACTGAAATACCGCCTCCTTTTCATCGACATTTAAGTTCCTCAAAATATTCCTGCCATCTATCTACCCAATACCTCAGCTCCATCTACTAACTCCCTACTCTGTTTTAACTAACAAATCCATTCGTTCCCTAGGCTTTCTTACCTTGTTTATCTCACTCCAAATTTTCTTGTTTTCCGCAAATTTCTTGACAGAGCCTCCCCATTCTTTCATCCGCTCTTCTTGCACTCTCTCCTCTCTTCACCTTTCTTATACTCTGCTCTTCTATTAACACTTCTGTTTTGTAAAACCTCTCATAAGCTACCTTTTTCTTTATCACACCTTACTTCTTCATTCCACCCTCCCCTCTTTCCTCCTGCACCCACCCTCCTATAGCCACAAACTTCTGCCCACATTCTAATACTGCATTTTTAAAACTATCCCAACTCTCTTCAACCCCCACTACTCATACTTGCACTAGCCCACCTTTCTGCCAATAGTTGCTTATATATCACCTAACTTCCTCCTCCCTTAGTTTATACACTTTTACCCTCTCTTACTTGTTGTGCCATTTCTTTTGTCCCATCTACCTTTACTCTAACTGTGCTACAACTAAATAATGATCCTATATATCTGTTCCCTCTATAAACATGTAATCCTTTATCCACCAATACATAATCACAAACTACTTTCCTTACGTGCTATATCATACCTTGTATATTTATTTATCCTCTTTTTCATAAAATATGTATTACTTATTACCAAACCTCTTTCTACACATAGCTCAATTAATGGTTCCCCATTTACATTTACCCCTGGCACCCCAAATTTACCTACTACTCCATCCACAACATTTTTACCCACTTTAGCATTAAGATCCCCAACCACAAGTACTCTCTCACTTGCTTCAAAACTCCCCACACACTCACTCAACATTTCCCAAAATCTCTCTCTCTCCTCTACACTTCTCTCTTCTCCAGGTGCATAAACACTTACTATAACCCTTACTATAAACACTTACTATAACAAGCGCAATTTAATTTACCCTAATCCAACTAAATATATTTTAAATAAGTTTACAATAATTTAATGATAAAAAAAACAATGAAATATATTTTTTCGTTAGGTTCAGAATGATTTTTGCGAAATTATTGCATGCACAAATTTTCGCTTGCCTTATCCGGCTACAAGAGCATTGCTATTTAAGCCAAAATCGCAAGTTTTACCTATTCGTCACGACATATAAATATCGTTTGCTACTGGATCACATAGTTGTTGCTGCCCTTCTATCAGAACCCATAGAGATGTGTTGTCTGATCCCATTCCTTATGTTACATCCAGCTCTTGTAGTTCCATCTCTTGTTTTCTTGTGTTGATACTCTGTTTACCCCGTAGTCTGCCCTGACTACAGCGCCTTCAGGTACTTCTCCACTTCCTTCTGTGAAGACTTCTTTGAATCTTTTTGTAAACACTTCATAAACTTCTTCGTTATTCTCTATTAGTGCTCCCTCCTCCTGCTTCAGCTTTATCACTTGCTTCTTCACATTCTTCTTTTTCTGATGTGATAGAACAGTGATGTGATTAACATAAGAGTGATGGGATGTGAGGGGAAAAGTTTGATAAGAGTGGAAGCATGAGGGTGGAGGTGGTGGTATAACTGTGAATGCTTGTAGGGCACTGGGCGCGTATCGTTACCTCTACCCCCCCTCCTTTTCCACCAAGTGGGACTTAACATGGGACCCTCCTGGAGAGTTCACATCACTTGACTTGAGCTCCCACCAAGTCTGCAAGTATGGAATTCCACTCTTGTTTTTTTTTTTTACTTTAACGTAATTTTTCTTAGTCGTCGCCATTTCTTTTGAAGGACCTGTCAATCATGTGAGTGACTGCTTGTCTGTGTCACTGGACACCGGCGAGACCAGGCGGTGTGTCACTGGACACCGGCGAGACCAGGCGGTCGTGTCACTGGACACCGGCGAGACCAGGCGGTCGTGTCACTGGACACCGGCAAGTACTGCAGGCGAGGCGGTCTGATCCCGAGAAGGTCTTCTGACCCACCATCTTTGAAACACGAACACCCAGCCAGTGTGTCCCCCCTTTCTGCACCCAGACCAACTGATTTCAGTGTGTGTCCCTTCAAAATCCTGCAGCAACCCTCCATCACGTACACAAAGTCCTGCAGCAACCCTCCATCACGTACACAAAGTCCTGCAGCAACCCTCCATCACGTACACAAAGTCCTGCAGCAACCCTCCATCAGGTACACAAAGTCCTGCAGCAACCCTCCACCAGGTACACAAAGTCCTGCAGCAACCCTCCATCAGTACACAAAGTCCTGCAGCAACCCTCCATCAGGTACACAAAGTCCTGCAGCAACCCTCCACCAGGTACACAAAGTCCTGCAGCAACCCTCCACCAGGTACACAAAGTCCTGCAGCAACCCTCCATCAGGTACACAAAGTCCTGCAGCAACCCTCCACCAGGTACACAAAGTCCTGCAGCAACCTCCATCAGGTACACAAAGTCCTGCAGCAACCCTCCACCAGGTACACAAAGTCCTGCAGCAACCCTCCACCAGGTACAAAGTCCTGCAGCAACCCTCCATCAGGTACACAAAGTCCTGCAGCAACCCTCCACAGTACACAAAGTCCTGCAGCAACCCTCCACCAGGTACACAAAGTCCTGCAGCAACCCTCCATCAGGTACACAAAGTCCTGCAGCAACCCTCCACCAGGTACACAAAGTCCTGCAGCAACCCTCCACCAGGTACACAAAGTCCTGCAGCAACCCTCCATCAGGTACACAAAGTCCTGCAGCAACCCTCCACCAGGTACACAAAGTCCTGCAGCAACCCTCCACCAGGTACACAAAGTCCTGCAGCAACCCTCCACCAGGTACACAAAGTCCTGCAGCAACCCTCCATCAGGTACACAAAGTCCTGCAGCAACCCTCCACCAGGTACACAAAGTCCTGCAGCAACCCTCCACCAGTACACAAGTCCTGCAGCAACCCTCCACCAGGTACAAAAGTCCTGCAGCAACCCTCCATCAGGTACACAAAGTCCTCAGCAACCCTCCATCAGGTACACAAAGTCCTGCAGCAACCCTCCATCAGGTACACAAAGTTCTGCAGCAACCCTCCATCAGGTACACAAAGTCCTGCAGCAACCCTCCACCAGGTACACAAAGTCCTACAGCAACCCTCCATCAGGTACACAAAGTCCTGCAGCAACCCTCCACCAGGTACACAAAGTCCTGCAGCAACCCTCCATCAGGTACACAAAGTCCTGCAGCAACCCTCCATCAGGTACACAAAGTCCTGCAGCAACCCTCCACCAGGTACACAAAGTCCTGCAGCAACCCTCCATCAGGTACACAAAGTCCTGCAGCAACCCTCCATCAGGTACACAAAGTCTTGCAGCAACCCTCCACCAGTTACACAAAGTCAGCATCTTCCCTCAGTGAAACAAGTGTTGGCGTCTGTGGTGTCAGTCTGGGGCTGATGTTTACACCAGAGTCTCGGCCACCAGTCACTACCTCGCCTCACCAGAGTCTCGGCCACCAGTCACTACCTCGCCTCACCAGAGTCTCGGCCACCAGTCACTACCTCGCCTCACACTTCGTCAGTCCTGAGATCTTCTTGCCACCACCACCGGTACATGGGAATACTATCTCTCCGTTGTATATATTAGCTTTGCTTCATGAAATTAATTTATTTATTTAATTTTTCATTATTTGCTTCAGTTAGGAAAATTTCATGTTTGATTGTTTTACATTTGTATAATTAATTTTTTGCATATTTTCAATAAAACTGTTTATATTTCTTCTTTACAATTTATTATTTTATATTTTCTTTTCATAAGGTTGAATAGTTCCATCAAATACCCTTTGAGGGTCTTTATACCTTCACATGGTACTAACATACACAGTGATGGTACTAACATACACAGTGATGGTACTAACATACACAATGATGGTACTAACATACACAGTGATGGGACTAACATACACAGTGATGGTACTAACATACACAGTGATAACGTACACAGTGATGGTACTAACATACACAGTGATGGTACTAACATACACAGTGATGGTACTAACATACACAGTGATGGGACTAACATACACAGTGATGGGACTAACATACACAGTGATGGACTAACATACACAGTGATGGTACTAACATACACAGTGATGGGACTAACATACACAGTGATGGGACTAACATACACAGTGATGGGACTAACATACACAGTGATGGACTACATACACAGTATGGGACTAACATACACAGTGATGGTACTAACATACACAGTGATGGTACTAACATACACAGTGATGGACTACATACACAGTGATGACTAACATACACAGTGATGGTACTAACATACACAGTGATGGTACTAACATACACAGTGATAACTTACACAGTGATGGTACTAACATACACAGTGATGGACTAACATACACAGTGATGACTAACATACACAGTGATGGTACTAACATACACAGTGATGGTACTAACATACACAGTGATGGTACTAACATACACAGTGATGGACTAACATACACAGTGATGGGACTAACATACACAGTGATGGTACTAACGTACACAGTGATGGTACTAACATACACAGTGATGGTACTAACATACACAGTGATGGTACTAACATACACAGTGATGGGACTAACATACACAGTGATGGGACTAACATACATAGTGATGGGACTGACTTATATCATGAATAAGATTTTAAAAGACTTTTCCTTAAGGTTCATAAAAACAGTTATTGAACACGGTGTTCTTCCTTGTGCTGCCCAGGACCCGAGGAAGCCTGCGACCTGGGACCTAATACCTGGGACCTGCGACAAATTTCCAGGTCCCACTGACGTCCAGGCAGGACAAGGTTTCGACTAAGTGGAGGTTATAACGGACTTTTCTGCCTCGTGATTACACGCAATTCACGAGTAATAACTAGATTTAAATCAGATGTACTTCTGTTAACCCTTTTGGGACCTAGTTCCTGTTCCTCTTGTGTATCCATATGCTCTTGCGCTACCCTTCAGAGGATGGATATTCGCTGCACAATAAACCAGCCACTTCGGCGGCAAAATCTAAATTTCACGAGGCAGAAAATGTAATTGAAATGTGTTGTGTGTGCAGCAGGAGGCAGAGCCAGGAGGTTAGACTCTAACCCCCCAAACTACAATCAGACGAGTAATTAGGGGAATACGCGCGTGCGCGTACGCACCAGAAAAAAAACCCAGGCATTTAGGTGTTTTAATAAAGGTATGAGAGCGGAGGCGGTGTGCAGCATGCACTAGTTTGAAAATTAATTAAAATCTTCATGAGAATTTAAATGCAGTGTCGGAATTAAATTCATCTATTTTTTTTCTATCTGAAAAATTAGTTTTTTTTTTTTTGTTAAATTATGTTATTATCTACAGTTTTGAAGTTCATGGTTAGATTTTTTTTTTAATATAATGCGGAGTGGGTCATTTGTTTTGTAAAAAACTTAAACAAAAAAAAAAAAAAAACACTGGGGGAAGGCAACTGTAGTATTTTATTATCGTTATTGACGAGATTTTCGCCTGTTGAGCAGGCTTCTTCGGTCGAGATAGAGAGCAGACAACATAAGTGGAGATACGAGGTGATCAGTCCCTCAGCCTGGAGAAGTTTGAGGCAGACAGACCGTTAGCCTTGTGTGTGTTGAGCACCGTAGCTTCGATGAACGTCAAGTTGAACGAACCAACGTATACACTCTTCGGTAAGAGAGAAAGAGGGGGAAGTGGAGAGAGGCGAAGAATAGCGCCGAGAGGAGTGTCTTCACTCGTAGACAGTCAACGGTTCAATCCAGCAGCACTTGATGGAGGTGAGGGCAGCAGCAGTCAGGCTGGGGACACCTGGAAGACTCAGCAGTCAGGCTGGTGACACCTGGAAGACTCAGCAGTCAGGCTGGGGACACATGGAAGACTCAGCAGTCAGGCTGGGGACACCTGGAAGACGCAGCAGTCAGGCTGGGGACACCTGGAAGACGCAGCAGTCAGGCTGGGGACACCTGGAAGACGCAGCAGTCAGGCTGGGGACACCTGGAAGACGCAGCAGTTCAGTCTGCCGTGGTATTTGGAATGACATCATCTGGAACTTGTAAACGACTCTGTTGGTACGTACTTGGAAGTTGGCATAGTTGTTGGGAAGTCCTCGTTGAATTGTTTCACAAATCTTGGACGAGTCGTGGAAGTGAGAGTTTATGGGGCAAGACAGAGTGCTGACACCTGAAGTCCAGGCAGTGCTGGGGATGGAGTTCTTACACAGTGTTCAGCTTCAGATAGGTGTTGTGAAGAATAGTAAGTTCACGGGCCTGAGTCCAGGGGTGTGGTCGTCAATTTTAATTTCCTTTTCTTTCTTGCTGTGGGTAGTTCTGTAGGTCTTGGGGAGGAGGTAATGTTGGGAGATACCATGGAAGATAGCATGGCTGGGACACCGGAAGACCACAGTAGGCTGGGGAACCTGGAAGACTCGCAGTCAGGCTGGGACATGGAAGACTGCAGAGAGGACTGACAGCGGGAAAGACTCAGCAGTCAGGCTGGGGACACCTGGAAGACGCAGCAGTCAGGCTGGGGACACCTGGAAGACGCAGCAGTCAGGCTGGGGACACCTGGAAGACGCAGCAGTTCAGTCTACCGTGGTATTTGGAATGACACATTCTTGAACTTTATAAACACTTCTTTTGGTACGTACTTGAAGTTGGCATAGTTGTTGAAGTCCTCGTTGAATTGTTTCACAAAATCTTGGACGAGTCGTGGTGTGAAGTTTTATGGGGCAACAGAGTTGTACCTGACAGGTCCATGGCAGGGTCGGAGTGGAGTTCTTTTACACAGTGTTCAGCTTCGAAAGTGTTGTCAAGAATAGTAATTTTTCCGGGTGAGTCCGGGGGTGTGGTCGTCAATTTTAATTTCCTTTTTTTTTTTTTTTTTTTTTTGCTGTGGGTAGTTCTTGGTGTTTTGGAGGAGGAGGTAATGTGGTGAGATTAGTAGTTGGAGTGAGCATGGCTGCATCAAGGACGAGCACACTAGAGCTGAAGGACGTCGCTGCATTTGGGATGTGAACACTGAAGGAAGGAGGACCAGCTGGAGCAGTGAAGTTTCAAAACTTGCGAATGATTTTTAGAATGTCTGCTGATGAGGTCAGCATCAGGACCTGAAGTTGGTGAGGCGAAATGTTTGTTGACAGCAGAATTGAAGGTTCCTGGGTTTCCAACATTTGTCAAATGAACCTGAATGAGATACTTGTGCAATATTTGGGCATCTTTCTTTTGGAAACGTTTCTTCAGCTAGTGGCTTCTTCAGTCCAATGCAGAGAAATGTGGAAGATGAAGAGGAGTTTGAGGTAATCAGTCCCTCAGCCTGGAGTCGACTTATGGGCTAAACACATCGACTCTAGGCTGAGGACTAATTACCTCAAACTCCTCATCTTCCACCTTTCTCAGCAGTGGACTGAAGAAGCCACTGGCGGGCGAAACGTTTCCAGAAAAAAAATTCCTACATGTTGTACAAGTGTCTTATTTATCAACTTGTCGGTTTTGTAAACTATTTATCCACATATGAACGTAGATCATACAGTAGATCATACAGTAGATCATACAGTAGATCATACAGTAGATCATACAGTAGATCATACAGTAGATCATACAGTAGATCATAAAGTAGATCAAACAATAGATCATACAGTAGATCATACAGTAGATCATAAAGTAGATCATAAAGTAGATCATACAGTAGATCATGCAGTAGATTATACAGTAGATCATACAGTAGATCATGCAGTAGAGCATGCAGTAGATTATACAGTAGATAATACAGTAGATCATACAGTAGATCATGCAGTAGAGCATACAGTAGATCATACAGTAGATCATACAGTAGATCATGCAGTAGAGCATACAGTAGAGCATACAGTAGATCATACAGTAGATCATACAGTAGATCATACAGTAGAGCATGCAGTAGATTATACAGTAGATCATACAGTAGATCATCTTGGAGTTTGCACCATCTGGGAGTGATAAGTGTAGTGGTTGGTGAGTGACTTCAAGGATTTTGGGGTTTGGTGATGGCAGGGTATGTCGGAGTCTTGGTGAAATTAGTTTTTTTCTGGTCCTCAGGTTTTTTCATGTTGACAGTCTCCGTCTGTAATGTAACTTGTTGCAAGAGTACAGGTGACCCTTTTTTTTGAGTTCTGGCGGTGCTGTCGTTGTCGATATGTTCTTCAGTGCCGCATCCAGAACAGAAATTCTTTTCTTTAGTGTAGCGGGCGTGTGAGTAGCTGTTCAAGTATAAGGTTCAGTGGTTCTAGGAGTTGAAGTGGAAGTAAGATATGCTGAGACAGCTGGTAGGAGCTTGAGGGCCATAGAATTGTCGTAGAAAGTGATACTGATCATCGATGAGTATCTTGGTGACTGTGTCGACTGAAGCCGACTCATTTTGGTCTTCAATGCGGTTCATGAGGTCAAGACCTCATGGAAAAATGGACACAAATGCAGTATAATGTGATCCTTTATTGACTACGTTTCGCCCATACAGTGAGAAAGCCCACTGTATGGGCGAAACGTAGTCAGTAAAGGATCGCATCATAGTGCATTTGTGTGTGTTTTTCCACCGTCAGTAAGATTCTTCACGGCTGCTGATGTAACGATTTTGTCTGCCTCATCGTCACTGACACAGTCGGCAATAAAGGCTTGCTTGACACTGAGTAAGCTAGAGAGTTTGACGTGGAGACTATCTTGAGGATGGCAGCCAGGATCTTAGGGAGACTAATAGTAAAAAAAACCTTCTGAGCCTCTGCCTCGCTTCTCGGCCTTTGGCTTAAATCAAAGTGAAGTTGAAGCAAGAGAGAGTTTTATAATTCCAGATGTGAGGTGAATATGGCGTCATAGGAGGCGGGGCCACTAGTGGAAGTAAGAACATAGGAATGAAGGAGCACTGCTGGTGCATGCTGGCAGAACCTCAAAACCATATTTTTTTTTATCATAGCTTTCTGCTGAACAACATTCTTGTTGATGTCTTCAACACCAAGATATCTGACATGGTATCTTGGTATCTTCTACACCAAGATATCTGACATGGTAAGTATAATTATGTAAGTGGTATATAATATCACTTGTGTGAGACAAGAACGCTGAGGTTTCTTGGTAAAAAGGACATCTACAACTTCATTGCTCAAATACTAGTTATGGGCGAGTAAAGGTGGACCTGAGGACCTGCCTGGCATAGGTCGGTGGGCTTGCTACAATACTTCTTAAATCTTATGTTGTTACTCGTACTAGTGGCCCTGTCTCCTGTGACGTCAGACGCACCTCACTTCTGGTAGTATAAAAGGCTGCTGTCTCAAGCTTCAGCCTGAAGTACCAAGATCTGCTGATGAAGATGCGACGTCAGAAGACACTCGCCATCATGGGGAGCCACAGCAAGAAAAAAAGAAGATGACCGACACCCTCTACCCAGGGGGCCAATGCCGGGTCACCATTTGGAGAAGACCCGGACCGGATGTACCGGCGAACATACAACAACAACAACTTCAGCTTCACTTTGATCTTAACTGAAAGGCCGAAAAGCAGCCAAGCTCACCGCCGCCTCCAGTGTGCTGATCACTGGTGCAGCCATGACCACTGCCACTACATTACCACTGCCTCAAGAAGACCAAGTCACGTTAGAGGAGAAATTGAAGTCAACGACCACATCCCCAGCCTCACCTGGAAAAAACTACAATTCTACACAATACCTACGAACAAAAACACCATGTTCTAAAAAGAACACCAACCTCGACCGTGCAATGCAACTGATATATTCCCTCTTAGGTAAGGTATGCCAGGAAGCAGGACAGGTGGTTCCTGACGCGCCCGCAGCTGGAGCTTTTGGTCATCCCCATACAACTTCACACCACAACAAGTCTAAGATTTTCTGAAACAGTTCATCGAGGACTTGGAGAACCATGACAACCTCACCTACCTGCCCGAAGAAGTGTTAGAAAATTCAAACAATACAGTAAAAGGAACTCCCGAACTGGTGCGCCTGCCAGGTGTCTCCAGCCTGACTGCTGAGCCTGCCAGGTGTCTCCAACCCCTTGCTGCTGCCCTCACCTTCACCATCTACAGCTCAGCTGCTGGTGACTAAAGCCCTGGCTTTGTTTCTATGACTTAAGACACTCCTCTCCTGGCGCTATTCTTCAGCTATCTTCACTTCTCCAGGCTGAGAGACTGATCCCCTCATACCTACATCTTTACCACTTCTGTCTTCTCTGCATTTTGACTGAAGAAGCTTGTTGAGCAGGCGAAACGTCTCATCAATGAAGATACCAAACGGATGGATGTGTCTTACCTAACTGTTGGTATGATATACCATTAAAATAATGAACATACACAAGGAACAGCATACATACTGTGGATTAAACAAACGCTGGTCGTTCTCTTACCTTCTAGACGTTCTCTTACCTTCTAGACGTTCTCTTACCTTCTAGACGTTCTCTTACCTTCTAGACGTTCTCTTACCTTCTAGACGTTCTCTTATCTTCTAGTCGTTCTCTTACCTTCTAGTCGTTCTCTTATCTTCTAGTCGTTCTCTTACCTTCTAGACGTTCTCTTACCTTCTAGACGTTCTCTTACCTTCTAGACGTTCTCTTACCTTCTAGACGTTCTCTTATCTTCTAGTCGTTCTCTTACCATCTAGTCGTTCTCTTATCTTCTAGTCGTTCTCTTACCTTCTAGACGTTCTCTTACCTTCTAGACGTTCTCTTACCTTCTAGACGTTCTCTTACCTTCTAGACGTTCTCTTACCTTCTAGACGTTCTCTTACCTTCTAGACGTTCTCTTATCTTCTAGTCGTTCTCTTACCTTCTAGACGTTCTCTTACCTTCTAGACGTTCTCTTACCTTCTAGTCGTTCTCTTACCTTCTAGACGTTCTCTTACCTTCTAGACGTTCTCTTACCTTCTAGACGTTCTCTTACCTTCTAGTCGTTCTCTTACCTTCTAGACGTTCTCTTACCTTCTAGACGTTCTCTTACCTTCTAGACGTTCTCTTATCTTCTAGACATTGTCTTACCTTCTAGACGTTGTCTTACCTTCTAGACGTTGTCTTACCTTCTAGACGTTGTCTTACCTTCTAGACGTTGTCTTACCTTCTAGACTTTGTCTTACCTTCTAGACTTTGTCTTACCTTCTAGACGTTCTGTTACCTTCTAGACGTTCTCTTATCTTCAAGACATTGTCTTACTTTCTAGACGTTGTCTTACCTTCTAGACGTTGTCTTACCTTCTAGACTTTGTCTTACCTTCTAGACTTTGTCTTACCTTCTAGACGTTCTCTTACCTTCTAGACGTTCTCTTACCTTCTGAGGAAGCTGAAAAAAAGAGAAAGTTACATCAGAAATAAAGATAGGAGAGGAGTGTGACAGATGTTTCAAGTGCATGGAATAGGTTAGATAAGAATAAAACAAGTGGGTTGTATGAGTGGATGTGCTGCTTAGTGGGACTTGAGTCCCGGAGGTGGGAGGTACAGTGCCACTGACAGTAGCACTGTCATGTTAGTAGCACTGTCATGTCAGCACACTTCTTGCAAGACAGTGACTGACTGAGTGACGGTAAGAGAGTTCTCTTTTTCAGGTGACCTACCTGGGTGGGAGACGCCAGTGACAATCACCGCAAAACTGCACTCATTCATACTGATGGTTGCTGTATGACCCCTGTGGTTTAGCGCTTCTTTTGATTATAATAATCATAATGATGGTATGCAATACCATCAGGTTGATGAATAAGACTCATCTGCAACATATGCTTGTCTTTATTGCCGAAATGCTTCGCCTGAAAAACAGGATTCTTCAGTTGAATACGGGCGATTACGACACTAGAGACATTAGTAGTAGTTTTAACGTGATCAGTTCGTCTTCCTTGCAAGGAGGAGGTCAGTCCCTCATGCCTAAAACGTAGGCATGTGACAAGTCCCTCATACCTCTGCTTCATGTCTGAGGGACTGACCACCTCCTACGAAGAGTGACGGACTCATCCCGTGAAAGCTATTTCCACTGTCTCAGTTTTGTAATCGCCTGCATTCGACTGACGAAGCCTATTGCTCAGGCGAAACGTTTCTGCAATAAAGATAAGCAAGTGTTGCACATGTATCTTATTCATCACTCGTCTCATTCAACTCATCAGTGAAGACCTTGATCTTCAAGGTATGAAATGATCAGTGTCTTTGACAAATATTCAAGGAAGATGGACGCACATAAAGTGCCTCCATTCCATAGTCTAGGACGCCTCACCTCCGGGACCGTCCACTGGCAAAGTGGTAAACCCACCTGGATGGCAAGCCACAAGCCAGGAGAGCAACTCGCATCACAGTGTGGTAGGAAAACATTCTAAAACATCCTCTCCTAAAGTTAAATCTAACCAAATCTTCCGCAGTCGCTCGTAAATACGAAGAATGACTGAACTGTCGCTCGTAAGTACGAAGAATGACTGAACTGTCGCTCGTAAGTACGAAGAATGACTGAACTGTCGCTCGTAAGTACGAAGAATGACTGAACAGTCGCTCGTAAGTACGAAGAATAACTGAACTGTCGCTCGTAAGTACGAAGAATGACTGAACTGTCGCTCGTAAGTACGAAGAATGACTGAACAGTCGCTCGTAAGTACGAAGAATGACTGAACTGTTGCTCGTAAGTACGAAGAATGACTGAACTGTCGCTCGTAAGTACGAAGAATGACTGAACAGTCGCTCGTAAGTACGAAGAATGACTGAACTGTCGCTCGTAAGTACGAAGAATGACTGAACAGTCGCTCGTAAGTACGAAGAATGACTGAACTGTCGCTCGTAAGTACGAAGAATGACAGAACTGTCGCTCGTAAATACGAAGAATGACTGAACTGTCGCTCGTAAGTACGAAGAATGACCGAACTGTCGCTCGTAAATACGAAGAATGACTGAACTGTCGCTCGTAAGTACGAAGAATGACTGAACTGTCGCTCGTAAATACGAAGAATGACTGAACTGTCGCTCGTAAGTACGAAGAATGACTGAACTGTCGCTCGTAAGTACGAAGAATGACTGAACAGTCGCTCGTAAGTACGAAGAATGACTGAACTGTCGCTCGTAAATACGAAGAATGACTGAACTGTCGCTCGTAAGTACGAAGAATGACTGAACAGTCGCTCGTAAGTACGAAGAATGACTGAACTGTTGCTCGTAAATACGAAGAATGACTGAACTGTCGCTCGTAAGTACGAAGAATGACTGAACAGTCGCTCGTAAGTACGAAGAATGACTGAACTGTCGCTCGTAAATACGAAGAATGACTGAACTGTCGCTCGTAAGTACGAAGAATGACTGAACAGTCGCTCGTAAGTACGAAGAATGACTGAACTGTCGCTCGTAAATACGAAGAATGACTGAACTGTCGCTCGTAAGTACGAAGAATGACTGAACAGTCGCTCGTAAGTACGAAGAATGACTGAACTGTCGCTCGTAAATACGAAGAATGACTGAACTGTCGCTCGTAAGTACGAAGAATGACTCGGAACAGTCGACTCGTAAGTACGAAGAATGACTGAACTGTCGCTCGTAAATACGAAGAATGACTGAACTGTCGCTCAGGCTAAGTACGAAGAATGACTGAACTGTCGCTCGTAAGTACGAAGAATGACTGAACTGTCGCTCGTAAATACGAAGAATGACTGAACTGTCGCTCGTAAGTACGAAGAATGACTGAACTGTCGCTCGTATGTACGAAGAATGACTGAACTGTCGCTCGTAATACAAGAATGACTGACGTCTCAATAAAATGACTGAACAGTCGCTCGTAAGTACGAAGAATGACTGAACTGTCGCTCGTAAATACGAAGAATGACTGAACTGTCGCTCGTAAGTACGAAGAATGACTGAACTGTCGCGTAATCGAGAATGACTGAATCGCTAATCGAAGAATGACTGAACTGTCGCTCGTAAATACGAAGAATGACTGAACGTCGCGTATGTCAAGAATGACTCGAACTGTCGTATGTCGAAGAATGACTGAACTGTCGCTCGTAAGTACGAAGAATGACTGAACTGTCGCTCGTAAGTACGAAGAATGACTGAACTGTCGCTCGTAAGTACGAAGAATGACTGAACTGTCGCTCGTAAGTACGAAGAATGACTGAACTAACTCAAAATTCACACACAAAACAAAACAAAAAAAAAAAAAAAATAGAAAATCCCGGCAAACATCACAGAGTACAAATTATTATTATTACAATCAAAACTAAGCGCTAAACCCGCTTGGGTCAAACAGAGCTGCAGGGCAGGATGTGCTAAAAGTATAGGAGTGCAAATCCAGTCTATTATGTACTAAATGCAAATCTAAATATCTTATTACATCAAAGGTTACGTTCCTACACTATAGTCCGTATATCACCGGGTATGCTCATGTATATCACCGGGTATGCTCATGTATATCACCGGGTATGCTCATGTATATCACCGGGTATGCTCATGTATATCACCGGGTATGCTCATGTATATCACCGGGTATGCTCATGTATATCACCGGGTATGCTCACGTACATCACCAGGTATGCTCAAGTATATCACCGGGTATGCTCATATACATAACCGTGTATGCTCACGTACATCACCGGGTATGCTCATGTACATAATCGAGTATGCTCACGTATATCACCGGGTATGCTCACGTACATCACCGGGTATGCTCACGTATATCACTGGGTATGCTCGCGTACATAACCGGGTATGCTTACGTACATCACCGGGTATGCTCATGTACATAACCGGGTATGCTCACGTATATCACCGGGTATGCTCACGTAAATTACCGGGTATGCTCACGTATATCACCGGGTATGCTCACGTAAATTACCGGGTATGCTCACGTAAATTACCGGGTATGCTCACGTATATCACCGGGTATGCTCACGTATATCACCGGGTATGTTCACGTATATCACCGGGTATGCTCACGTATATCACCGGGTATGCTCACGTATATCACCGGGTATGCTCACGTATATCACCGGGTATGTTCACGTATATCACCGGGTATGCTCACGTATATCACCGGGTATGCTCACGTATATCACCGGGTATGCTCACGTATATCACCGGGTATGCTCACGTATATCACCGGGTATGCTCACGTATATCACCGGGTATGCTCACGTATATCACCGGGTATGCTCACGTATATCACCGGGTATGCTCACTCATGACTCATCCTCACTGAGGGCTGGTAGACTCATGGTAGACTGCTACCTCGTACACTGCCGGTTGACTCATGGTGCTCAAGGTAGACTGCATTTAGACTCATGGTAGTCAGGGTAGACTCCAGGTAGACTCATGGTAGAATATTGGAAAACGTGAATATAATGCCCTAAAAAACACCACTCATAATACAGCCTCAATCACTATTTTTACTACTAATAAAAATCCTTAAAACAACATGCACAATAATAATAAACTCTCGCTGTATTTGTTAAGACAATAAAAATCTTTTCTGAAGCACTTTGTTCTTTCTCCTGAAGTTCATGAATGGTATACAATACCGACAAGATGAAAATTAGACACATGTGCAACATCTGGGTATCTTTATTGTAGACGTTTCGCCATCCAGTGGCTTTATCAATACAAATTGTAGGACAAAACTTGAAGACATTAGAACTATATACAAAAGATAAGGTAATCAGTCCCTCAGCCTTGGAGTTGGTGTGTTCAGCACCTACACTAGTTAAAAACTGCAACATGTCAGCACCCCTCCTTCAGAGTGCAGGCACTGTACTTCCCACCTCCAGCTTGCCGCATTCCCTGAATCCCTTCACAAATGTTACTTTGCTCACACTCCAACAGCACGTCAGGTCATTAAAACCGTTTGTCTCCACTCGCTCCTGTCTAATACGCTCACGCACGCTTGCTGGAAGTCCAAGCCCCTCGCACACAAAACCTTCACCCCCTTCCTCCAATCTTTCCTAGGACGAGCCCTAGTATACGAGTATATATAAGGAGCGTAGTTACGTGAAGGGTCAGGTGAGGAATGTTGAAGTTGATTGCCGAGAAGAGGTTGGATTTGAGAAGGACCTACCTGGCATGAGCCGGGCTGGGCTAAGCTCCCTCTCATAGCATATTTAAGACACGTCATGTGGGTTTCTGCAGCTCTTTATGAACACGGAGTTCCAAGAGTCTGGGCCTGGAGATAAGTGCATGGGCATGTTGTCAATGGTTTTTTCTAAGTAAAGTGGAGTTAGGGTTAAGTCAGAAATTTGGAATATATTGACAAGATTTTGAGGCTCGTTCATAAAAAATTAATTCGGATTGTCGACGTTTAGACCGATTAACGGCTCGCTATACACAGTCATACTTGGACTTCGATGTCTCACTCATTTCTTTGCTGTCATAAATATAAGCCCCATCTTGTCTGAGCAAGGTCCCCGATACTGGATGTGGATTTTGCCTTGCTTTTGGCATATACAAAAAAATATTTTAGATTCCTTTCAATTTCATTAATTGCTTTTAGCTCCTTCTGTCTCTCCTGGATCCTGTGTGAATCATTTAACTTCAGTTCAATATTTTCTACTCCCCTAGTCAGTGCTTCCTTCCCCATTTCAGACACTCGAGTCCCCTTGAGCAGCTCAGTGATTGCCTTCATCTGTAGAGGGAGAGACTCTCTCCAGTTTACATCTTCTCTTCGTTATCCTTAGGAGAATATATCTTAAGCATACTACAGCTGGCAAAGAGTTGATCCTTTCAAGACACAGGTTCAGATCCCAGTTATGAAGATATCTATCCAATAAATTTTATTAAGAACATGGCTTATTTGATCCCAGTTGATGTTCTTATTGTTAAAGTTGAATTTCGTGAAGGAATCCTTGTACTAGAGGGAAGCTTGAGTACTAGAGGGAAGCTTGAATATTAGTACTTCCTCTAGTACTCACGCTTGAGTACTAGGTTTTAAAATGTCTGTGATACAACAGTGATACAACTCTATGTATACGATACAACAGTGATACAAAACGCTTCATGTATTTAATACAAGCGAGGTCGTAGTATTTCGTCTTGCCTTGAAATGCCGTAATATTAACCAAAAACATATTTATATATTAATATATGACACATCAGAGAGCTGGGACGACTTAGGGGAAAAAGAAACTCAAGAGGAGCTCAGCAAGAACTGCTGATCGCTGCCAGTAAGAGGATCTGAGGAGCTCATAACCATCTGAAGGAGGATCAGAGGCGCTCATGACCATCTGAAGGAGGATCAGAGGCGTTCATGAATATCTGAAGGAGGATCAGAGGCGCTCATGACCATCTGAAGGAGGATCAGAGGCGCGCATGACCATCTGAAGGAGGATCAGAGGCGCGCAAGACCATCTGAAGGAGGATCAGAGGCGCTCATGACCATCTGAAGGAGGATCAGATGCGCTCATGACCATCTGAAGGAGGATCAGAGGCGCGCATGACCATCTGAAGGAGGATCAGAGGCGCTCATGACCATCTGAAGGAGGATCAGGAGAGCGCATGACCATCTGAAGGAGGATCAGGAGAGCTCATGACCATCTGAAGGAAGAAAACAGAGCATGATAGACAGCAGCTCTTGCAACACTACGTTAACTGTTCCTGCAACACACTGCAATCTCAGCTCTTGCAACACTAAGATAACCGCTGCAACACACTGCAATCTCAGAACTCTTGCAACAGTTCGTTAACTGCTCCTGCAACACACTAATAGTTGCATCGGCTTCTGCAACACATTGCAATGTTCTCAGTAGCTCTTGCAACACAACACTGTTTTCAAACGCTCCTGCAACACACCATAATGTTTTCACCAGCTCCTGCAACACATTACAATGTTCTCACACGATCCTGCAACACATACAATAGTCTCACTGCCCCTGCAACCCATGTAATGGCCTCAGCGGCTCCTGAAATACAATGGTCTTAGCGGCTACTGCAACACATACAATGGTCTCAGCAGCTCCTGCAACACAATGGTCTCAGCAGCTCCTGCAGCACATTGCAATGTTGTTCGTGGTTCTGCAATACGTGACATTGATTTGAGCAGCTCCTTCAATACACTACAATGGTCTCAGCAGCTCCGCAACGCACCACAATGATTTCAACTGCTCCTGCAACACTACAATGGTCTCGGATCTCCTGCAACACATCATGAAGATGGCGCAGATCAGCAGGAAAAATGGCGCTCTATGCTGACTAATTTGTTGAGGTGAGGGACGTGAGTCATTCTATCACTGATGAGCAATCTTGCCTTTAATTAATACATTCTGGTCACGCATCAAGGCCTCACAAAGAGTACGCCGAGACTGCACAAAGTGTACTCAAAGACCACACAGAGTACACCATGACCTCACAGAGTACACAAAGTATGCTCCAAGACCATACAGAGTACACCAGTACCACACAGAGTACACCAAGACCACAGAGTACACCAAACAAAGTGTACTCCAAGACCACACAGAGTACACCAAGACCACAAGAGTACACCAAGACCACACAGAGTACACCAAGACCACACAAAGTACACCAAGACCACACAAGGTACACCAAGACCACACAAGTACACCAAGACCACACACAAAGTACACCAACAGACCAACACAAAGTACACCAAGACCACACAAAGTACCCAAGACCACACAAAGTACACCAAGACCACACAGAGTACACCAAGACCACACAAAGTATACCCAAGACCACAAATACACAAGACCACACAGAGTACACCAAGACCACACAGAGTATACCAAGACCACACAGAGTACACCAAGACCACACAAAGTACACCAAGACCACACAGAGTACACCAAGACCACACAAAGTACACCAAGACCACACAGAGTACACCAAGACCACACAAAGTACACCAAGACCACACAGAGTACACCAAGACCACACAAAGTACACCAAGACCACACAAAGTAACCAAGACCACAAAGTACACCAAGACCACACAAGTACACAAGACAACAAAGAACCAAGACCACCAGGACCCAAGTACACCAAGACCACACAGAGTACACCAAGACCACACAGAGTATACCAAGACCACACAGAGTACACCAAGACCACACAAAGTACACCAAGACCACACAAAGTACACCAACACCACACAGAGTACACCAAGACCACATAGAGTACACCAAGACCACACAAAGTGTACTCCGAGACCACACAGAGTACACCAAGACCACACAGAGTATACCAAGACCACACAGAGTACACCAAGACCACACAAAGTACACCAAGACCACACAGAGTACACCAAGACCACACAAAGTACACCAAGACCACACAGAGTACACCAAGACCACACAAAGTACACCAAGACCACACATAGTATACCAAGACCACACAGAGTACACCAAGACCACACAAAGTACACCAAGACCACACAAAGTACACCAAGACCACACAAAGACTAAATGATTAATATGAAAACGAAACTCTGCTGCACTTTTGTTTTACCTCAGTGAGAGTCTCCCACCCAGGTAGAGTCAATCCCCCCCAAAAAAAAGACATTGAGCGCGCGCGGTAGTGGCGCGTGCAGAGTACAAAATTTGTATTCGACGCGCATGACACTTACCCACATTCCTACATGTCATCTGTGCCAGCTCCAGGCACTGCTTGTTTAAATGAATATTCCATCATATTTCTCCACAATGGAGGTTAGGCTTGTTGGTCTATAATTCGAAGCTAAGGACCTGTCTCCTGCACTGTTGATAGGTATCACATTTGTCACTTTTCCACTTACATGGCATAGTGCCAGATAAGAGGAGACTGTGCTGGAGATTGTCTGAGGAACCTAAGTGAGGTTATGTAGCATGTAGGAGTCAGAGAAGCATGCAAGACCCTCACAAACCTTGGTCTGGTTAACACAGTACATGAATGTGTATTCTATATGGGTATTTAATGGCTGCAGCAGTGAGAGTTGTCATACACTGTAGCAGTGAGAGTTGTCATACACTGTAGCAGTGAGAGTTGTCATACACTGTAGCAGTGAGAGTTGTCATACACTGTAGCAGTGAGAGTTGTCATACACTGTAGCAGTGAGAGTTGTCATACACTGTAGCAGTGAGAGTTGTCATACACTGTAGCAGTGAGAGTTGTCATACACTGTAGCAGTAAGAGTTGTCATACACTGTAGCAGTGAGAGTTGTCATACACTGTAGCAGTGAGAGTTGTCATACACTGTAGCAGTGAGAGTTGTCATACACTGTAGCAGTGAGAGTTGTCATACACTGTAGCAGTGAGAGTTGTCATACACTGTAGCAGTGAGAGTTGTCATACACTGTAGCAGTGAGAGTTCTCATACACTGTAGCAGTGAGAGTTCTCATACACTGTAACATTAAGAGTTCTCTTACACTGTAACAGTGAGAGTTCTGTTACACTGTAACATTAAGAGTTCTCTTACACTGTAACAGTGAGAGTTCTGTTACACTGTAACATTAAGAGTTCTCTTACACTGTAGCAGTGAGAGTTCTCATACACTGTAGCAGTGAGAGTTCTCATACACTAACAGTGAGAGTTCTCATACACTGTAGCAGTGAGAGTTCTTATACACTAACAGTGAGAGTTCTCATACACTGTAGTAGAGTTCTCATACACTGTAACAGTGAGAGTTCTCATACACTGTAGCAGTGAGAGTTCTCATACACTGTAACATTAAGAGTTCTCTTACACTGTAACAGTGAGAGTTCTGTTACACTGTAACATTAAGAGTTCTCTTACACTGTAACAGTGAGAGTTCTGTTACACTGTAACATTAAGAGTTCTCTTACACTGTAACAGTGAGAGTTCTCTTACACTGTAACAGTGAGAGTTCTGTTACACTGTAACATTAAGAGTTCTGTTACACTGTAACAGTGAGAGTTCTGTTACACTGTAACAGTGAGAGTTCTGTTACACTGTAACATTAAGAGTTCTCTTACACTGTAACAGTGAGAGTTCTGTTACACTGTAACATTAAGAGTTCTCATACACTGTAGCAGTGAGAGTTCTCACACACTGTAACAGTGAGAGTTCTCATACACTGTAGCAGTGAGAGTTCTCACACACTGTAACAGTGAGAGTTCTGTTACACTGTAACATTAAGAGTTCTCTTACACTGTAGCAGTGAGAGTTCTCATACACTGTAGCAGTGAGAGTTCTGTTACACTGTAGCAGTGAGAGTTCTGTTACACTGTAACAGTGAGAGTTCTGTTACACTGTAACATTAAGAGTTCTCTTACACTGTAACAGTGAGAGTTCTGTTACACTGTAACAGTGAGAGTTCTGTTACACTGTAACAGTGAGAGTTCTGTTACACTGTAACAGTGAGAGTTCTCATACACTGTAGCAGTGAGAGTGAGTTCTCATACACTGTAGCAGTGAGAGTTCTCACACACTGTAACAGTGAGAGTTCTCACACACTGTAACAGTGAGAGTTCTCACACACTGTAACAGTGAGAGTTCTCACACTGTAACAGTGAGAGTTTTTACCCCTGTAACAGTGAGAGTTCTCACACACTGTAACAGTGAGAGTTCTCAACACTGTAACAGTGAGAGTTCTCACACACTGTAACAGTGAGAGTTCTCACACACTGTAACAGTGAGAGTTCTCATACACTGTAACAGTGAGAGTTCTCACACACTGTAACAGTGAGAGTTCTCACACACTGTAACAGTGAGAGTTCTCACACACTGTAACAGTGAGAGTTCTCACACACTGTAACAGTGAGAGTTCTCACACACTGTAACAGTGAGAGTTCTCACACACTGTAACAGTGAGAGTTCTCACACACTGTAACAGTGAGAGTTCTCACACACTGTAACAGTGAGATTCTACACACTGTAACAGTGAGAGTTCTCACACACTGTAACAGTGAGAGTTCTCACACACTGTAACAGTGAGAGTTCTCACACACTGTAACAGTGAGAGTTCTCACACACTGTAACAGTGAGAGTTCTGTTACACTGTAACATTAAGAGTTCTCTTACACTGTAACAGTGAGAGTTCTCACACACTCTCCCTCTCCAAACTTGTATTCATATTTAGATTAATTTGTTCATGCACACTGTACATAGTGTAAATACCTGTATAAGAGCACTGGTGGTTGGTAAATATATATGATAAACCAAAACTAACTTCTGATGTATACTTATCCTCACCTCTGATAGTTCTACTGAGTTATTCTGACTAACGAAATCGTAATGACACGATTGCAAACAAACCATACCACTGGTGGGGTTTGAACCCGCGGTCAGAGAATCTTTGACTCTCTGATCGCGGGTTCTAACCCCGCCCGTGGTATGGTTTGACTGCGTTATTATCTGCTAAAAAGCACTGTCAGGCACTGCAGGCACTTTGAATATACCTGTGATCGTGATATGGTACTTGTTGGGCAGCTATGAGTTGGTGGTTGGTGCTTGGGTAATGCCATCATCACGTGCCAGGCACTTGGTAACGTCACTGTGCGTGCTCTGCCTAAATCATCTCTGCAGCGTTGTTACTGCATTGATTTTTTTTCTATTGGCACTGAATATCGTTGAAATTTAACTGCTGAGCAGCTTCGTGAGTTAACAGACAACGAATAAATACCTATATTTCCATCTGTGTCTCTTATGCACTTGGAGTTCCTTCTAGTCTCTACTCCCGCTTCCATTCCTTGCTTATAATAGTGGGATCACATCCCTGATGGTTTGCCTGGTAATATTGCTCTTGAGGAGGCAGGGGGCAGCGGGCCAAGGCCAAGTCAGGGTGCATCTGCTTCTCTTGGACTGGAATCAGCAAAGCTGACTCTAGAACAGAGCGCTTTTGCAGAAGATGATGGAGAGAGGAAGGAGATATGTCATACCAGTGCGAGTTTTAATTTAAATCTATATCACTATACAGTTCAGTGAATCTAGCAGTGTTTCGATAATGAGAATCAGACCAAGTTTCTTGGCTGTCTTCCAAGCAACGCGTTCACACAGCGCTGCATACGAAGACAGATACTTCTTCATGATGACTCGAACTAAGTGCTGTTATACTACTAGTACATATTGTGCAACTAGAACATATAGACGTGAATAAACGTTACTACATTAGATTCTGCAGAGCATCGAGAACGATGACTATCATCTTCAAACCGATACATTCGGGTGAGTCCACTTTCAAATTTCACAATAATATTTTGGGGACAAAGAGCACAGAGGCGATTTTTTTTAGGTGACATAAAGAGTGACAGTGTGAATGAACCTCCATGTGCCTGCATGGAACAGTCACAAGCAAGTAATATCAAAGGTAAGATATCTGAACCTTTGAAATGCAAGTGCTGTCATAGGTTCAGTCATGTCATCACAGACTGCCTTAAACTTCAGAGGCACTTTTCAGGTAGTGGTGAGTCTGGGAACAAAGGTAAGTCAACTAACCAAAAGCCTATGAGGACATACCACATGTAGAAGAGATTCCAGTCTTCCAGGATGACGACCCTTGTATAGCCAGAGTAATGTTGCATTACACAACCTTCCAGGATGACGACCCTTGTATAGCCAGAGTAATGTTGCATTACACAACCTTCCAGGATGACGACCCTTGTATAGCCAGAGTAATGTTGCATTACACAACCTTCCAGGATGACGACCCTTGTATAGCCAGAGTAATGTTGCATTACATGAGACCACAAACAAGCCTGTGACAACTACTAAGTTTAGGGACACTGGTGCATATTATTCTTTCTTGAGAGAGGGTATTGTTCCCATGCTGGAAGACGCGTATCTCAACCAAATTGTATTGTTGGACGTTTATGGTGGAGCAGTAATTACTGTCTTAACATAGGACACATGTTGACTCACAATACTATAGGGGATGGGGGAAATTTAGCTGTAGGAGTATCAGAATTTCCTATAAAGAACGTGCCGTTAAGTGGTAAATAGACGTCCTCTCTTTAAAACTGTCCTGATCCTATAGGACTGACAGTTCTATACCCGAACTGATTCCAGTTACGGAACTAGTTCATGAGTCAAGGGGAAAACTCTAGTAAGAATGCAGACGTAAACTTCAGAGACTCAAATATTGGGTTGGACAATTTGTTTTAGGAGAGCAGCTGGCCAGGGTCATGCAATATACGTGATACTCCCATGACGGGCCTTTCTGTTCCTTGGTGACAGGAAAGCTGACTGCTCCCGTTTCCATGCCTGATGGAACGACGCCTACGAAGGAGCAACAGGTGGATGTTGTCTTGACTTCTGCTTTAAATTCCGCGGTGTCTGAAGCCAAAACTAAATCTTTACTCTCTTGTTTCTTTGCTGGGAATGTGATTTTTATGAGAATAAATTCCTTTAATACTGGTATGGAGGATTAGGAAGAAACTATAAAAACATTGGTAGTTCCTAAAACATTTCGTCACCAGGCACTTCGTGTTGTCTACAACTCTTCTATGAGGGGATATTTAGGAGTGACCAAAATTTAGACAGGATGTAAAGCGGCATAATAAAGCCGGCAAAGATTGTCAGTTGCTTGGAAGCAGTGTGAGCCCCTGATACTCAACTGTGTGGGGCTTTTTGCCTTAATCGAAGTAAAATCTCTTCATCTGGTTTATATGGCATAGTTACCCACCATAAGTTGTTCACCATTCTTGTTAAAGCAACCAGTTACCCAGAGGTGTCAATGTAAATAACACTAAAGCCATATTAAAAGCCTTGAAAAGCTTACACACTGCATGCAGAGAGATCAAGAGTCTCAGGTTAGAAATGAGATAAACCTTCACGGTTGACTACCATCCTCAGTCACAAGGTGAACTCCAAAGGTTCCACCAAACACTGAAAGCAGTGATGTATACGTCTTCATTTTAGTATACACTGGACGAGTCTTCACTTTAGCTGCTCTTCGCTGTGTGAGAAACCGTACAGGAGACAGCTGTCTCAAGATTTGAACTATTTGTACAGCCACTCCGTAGAAGGACCTTAACAAGTCCTACAAGAAGGATGGCTCAGGAGTGAGATAAACAGCACTGCTCATGATTAATTTACAGTAAGACTCCAACTTAAAGGAAAACTAAACAAAGACAACATTAAAATGTCACAGAAAAATGAAGAGTGCTATGATAAATAAACTAAGTCTCGCTCTTTACAACCGAGAAATAAGGTGATAGTACAGGAACAAGTGACTGGTCATTCTCTGAAGGCGTGTTTTGTTGATCCTATGCAGGAATTATAGAAGTCGTGGCTACATTATTTCGTTGCACCTCTGAACAAATCTTCTGGTGACTATGCCATATAAACCAGATGAAGAGATTTTACGAACTTGGCTCCATAATGACCACAGCTTCCTGTGTTCCTACACAGGCTGAGACCAGTACACTGGAAGCCACACCTTCAAACCTCAACCTTTGAAGGATCTACGACGACTGATGTCTGGCATACCTGGGGTGCAAATGACTGACATACGATCATTCTTCGTGGCTATACAGACAACTTTTCAGATGTCACTAAACTGTCCAGTACTGGAGTTTATGATGTGAATGTGGCAAGTCCCATCATCTTAGCGGCTGGATTCCTCCTCCTCCTCCTCCTCCTTCCAGCGACAAGCTTTGCAGTGTACATAAATGGATCAGAGAACCAACAGCATGATGATTGAGTCACTTGGGCAACACTTGGGTCTCTCTTATTGTGGAAGTGTTTCGCCAACCATTGGCTTCCTGAACCATCCTGCTTTGTATTGAATTAAGGAAGCCTACTGGATGGCGAAACGTTTCCACAAATAGAGATACCCAAATGTTGCACTAGAGTCTATTCATCAAGCTTTGCATTCATGTAAGTCGTTGAATGTCCTCTCTACCCTCCACTAGCTCCCCTTCAAGTAGAAGCTGCATTACTTGAAACCACCTAACAACCTCAGTAGGTCAAGAAAATATAACAAACTAAGCAGGTCTTCGCTCAACACAGGAGAAGACTCAAGAACATAAGAATGGGGGAAAACCTGCAGAAGGCCATGGCCCATACAAGGAAAGTCCTTATCAAAACCACCTCTACCTAAGAATTTTTTCCCGTACTCACGACATAATCAAACCCAGCCCCTCCCACTCATATATTTGCCCAAATTTTTTTAAACCACCCAAGGTCCCAGCCTATCACCCACTCGGAAGATTTTCCCCCATCTACAACTTGTTCAAAACCAGTATTTTATGTCCTTTCTAAATCTAAATTTTATCCAATTTAAATCCGTTATTTCTGGTTCTTACTTGGCGTTTCCTCAGTATTTTATTAATATTTTTTTGTTTTACCCATCATCCACTTGTAAAACTCGATGATATCTCCCCCCTACGCCTCTCCAGAGGGAGATTCAACGCCTAAGTCTATCTTCTAGGAGATTTTTATACTGTAAATCATTTTTTTCTTTTCTTGTATGTTCTCCAATGAATCATATCCATCCTGTA
>WNWK01006782.1:0-101578 GCA_009830355.1 Cherax destructor
TATATACCGGAGTAGTGTATCTGGACAACATTGTATATACCGGAGTAGTGTATCTGGCACAACATTGTATATACCGGTAGTAGTGTATCTGGCACAACATTGTATATACCGGAGTAGTGTATCTGGCACAGCATTGTATATACCGGCAGTAGTGTATCTGGCACAACATTGTATATACCGGAGTAGTGTATCTGGCACAACATTGTATATACCGGTAGTAGTGTATCTGGCACAACATTGTATATACCGGTAGTAGTGTTCTACACATTGTATATACCGGTAGTAGTGTATCTGGCACAGCATTGTTATACCGGCAGTAGTGTATCTGGCACAGCATTGTATATACCGGTAGTAGTGTATCTGGCACAGCATTGTATATACCGGAGTAGTGTATCTGGCACAGCATTGTATATACCGGCAGTAGTGTATCTGGCAACATTGATATACCGGAGTAGTGTATCTGGCACAACATTGTATATACCGGGTAGTGTATCTGGCACAGCATTGTATATACAGGCAGTAGTGTATCTGGCACAACATTGTATATACCGGTAGTAGTGTATCTGGCAAACATTGTATATACCGGTAGTAGTGTATCTGGCACAGCATTGTATATACCGGTAGTAGTGTATCTGGCACAACATTGTATATACCAGTAGTATCTGGCACAACATTGTATATACCGGTAGTAGTGTATCTGGCACAGCATTGTATATACCGGTAGTAGTGTATCTGGCACAACATTGTATATACCGGTAGTAGTGTATCTGGCACAACATTGTATATACCGGTAGTAGTGTATCTGGCACAGCATTGTATATACCGGCAGTAGTGTATCTGGCACAGCATTGTATATACCGGTAGTAGTGTATCTGGCACAACATTGTATATACCGGCAGTAGTGTATCTGGACAGCATTGTATATACCGGTAGTAGTGTATCTGGCACAACATTGTATATACCGGCAGTAGTGTATCTGGCACAGCATTGTATATACCGGTAGTAGTGTATCTGGCACAACATTGTATATACCGGTAGTAGTGTATCTGGCACAACATTGTATATACGTAGTAATATTTAATTTCATTATGATATTGACTACTGTAATAAGAATAAAAGAAGTGCAGATGTTAATTATGATTATTATTATGGGGAACGCTAAACCCATAGGGATTATACAGTACCTGGGGGAGTGAGATGTTAACCAATGACAATACAAGATAGAATGGCAGCAAAAACATGATAATTTACCATGCTTCATGTTCTATTATTGTTATTACATATTTTTTTTTTCAACAAGTCGGCCGTCTCCCACTGAGGCAGGGTGACCATCGAGGCAGGGTGACCACCGAGGCAGGGTGACCACCGAGGCAGGGTGACCACCGAGGCAGGGTGACCACCGAGGCAGGGTGACTACCGAGGCAGGGTGACCACTGAGGCAGGGTGACCATCGAGGCAGGGTGACCACCGAGGCAGGGTGACCACCGAGGCAGGGTGACCCAAAAAAGAAAGAAAATCCCCAAAAAGAAAATACTTTCATCATCATTCAACACTTTCACCACACTCATACATAATCACTGTCTTTGCAGAGGCGCTCAGATACGACAGCTGAGAATAGTCCCTCCCAGCTGTCACTATCCCAGACCCTCCTTTAAAGTGCAGGCATTGTACTTCCCATTTCCAGGACTCAAGTCCGGCTAAATCTATAATAACCGGTTTCCCTGAATCCCTTCACAAAATATTACCCTGCTCACACTCCAACAGCTCGTCAGGTCCCAAAACCATTCGTCTCCATTTACTCTATCTAACACGCTCACACGCTTGCTGGAAGTTCAAGCCCTCGCCCCAAAACCTCCTTTACCTCCTCCTCCAACCTTTTCTAGGACGACCCTCCCCGCCTTCCTTCCCTACAGATTTATACGCTCTCCAAGTCATTCTACTTTGATCCATTCTCTCTAAATGACCAAACCACCTCAACAACCCCTCTTCAGCCCTCTGGCAAATACTTTTAGTAACTCCACACCTCCTCCTAATTTCCACACTCTGAATTCTCTGCATAATATTTACCCCACACATTGCCCTTAGACAGGACATCTCCACTACTCAAGCCTCCTCCTCACTGCAGCATTTGCAACCCATGCTTCACACCCATATAATAGTGTTGGTACCACTATCTTTCGTACATTCCCTTTTTGCCTCCATAGATAACGTTTTTGTCTCCACATATACCTCAATGCACACTCACCTTTTTCCTTCATCAATTCTATGGTTAACCTCATCCTTCATAAACCCATCCGCTGACAAGTCAAGTCCCAAATATCTGAAAACATTTACTTCTTCCATAATCCTCTCTCCAATGTGATATCCAATTTTCTTTATCTAAATAGTTTGATACCCTCATCACCTTACTCTTATCTATGTTCACTTTCAAATTTCTACCTTTACACACCCTCCCAAACTCGTCCACTAACTTTTGCAACTTTTCTTTAGAATCTCCCATAATCACAGTATCATCAGCAAAAAGTAACTATGTCAACTCCCATTTTGCATTTAATTCTCCAAAATTTAATCCCACACCTCTCCCCCCAAAACCCTAGCATTTACTTTTTTACAACCCCATCTATAAATATATTAAACAACCATGGTGACATTAACATCCCTGTCTAAGACCTACTTTACCGGAAGTAATCTCCCTCTCTCCTACACACCCTAACCTGAGCCTCACTATCCTCATAAAAACTCTTTACAGCCTTCAGTAACTTACTACCTATTCCATACACTTGCAACATTTGCCACATTGCTCCCTATCCACTCTATCATATGCCTTTTCTAAATCCATAAATGCAATGAAAACTTCTCTACCTCCAGCTCCCATCTACTAACTCCCCTACTCTGTTTTTAACTGATAAATCCATTCGTTCCCTAGGCTTTCTTACCTTGTTTATCTCCAAAAATTTTCTTGTTTTCAGCAAAATTTTTGACAGAGCCTCTCCCATTCTTTCATCCGCTCTTCTTTTGCACTCTCTCACCACTCCTTCACCTGTCTTTTACTCTCCATATACTCTGCTCTTCTATTAACACTTCTGTTTTGTAAAAAACCCCTCATAAGCTACCTTTTCTCTTTATCACACCCTTTACCCTTTATTCCACCACTCACTCCCCTTCCTCCTGCACCCACCCTCCTATTACCTGAAGTTTACCTGAGAGAGTTACAGGGGTCAACGCCCCTGCTGCCCGGTCTGTGATCAGGTCTCATGTTGGATCAGGGCCTGATCAACCAGGCTGTTACTGCTGGGGCCGCACGTAGTCCAACATACGAACCACAGCCTGGCTGGTCAGGTACCGACTTTAGGTGCTTGTACAGTGCCTACTTGAAGACAGCTAGGGATTTATTGGTAATCCCCCTTATGTATGCTGGGAGGCAGTTGAACAGTCTTGGGCCCCTGACTCTTATTGTGTTGTCTCTCAACGTGCTAGTGGCACCTCTGCTCTTCATTGGGGGGATGTTACATCGCCTGCCGAGTCTTTTGCTTTCTTAGGGAGTGACTCTCGTGTGCAAGTTTGGTACTAATCCCTCTAGAATTTTCCAAGTGTATATAATAATGTATCTCTCCCGACTGCGTTCTAGGGAGTACAGGTTTAGGAACTTCAAGCGTTCCCAGTAATTGAGGTGGTTTATCGCAGTTATGTGTGCCGTGAAGGTTCTCTGCACATTTTCTAGGTCAGCAATATCACCTGCCTTGAAAGGTGCAGTTAGTGTGCAGCAATATTCCAGCCTAGATAGAACAAGCGACCTGAAAAGTGTCAACATGGGATTGGCATCCCTGGTTTTGAAGGTTCTCATTATCCATCCTGTCATTTTTCTATCAGATGCGATTGCTTCAGTGTTATGGTCCTTGAAGGTGATATCCTCTGACATGATCACTCCCAGGTCTTTGACATTAGTTTTTCGCTCTATTGTGTGGTTGGAATTTGTTTTATACTCCGATGAGATTTTAATTTCCTCACTTCTGCCCCACATTCTAATACTGCATTTTTAAAACTATCCCAACTCTCTTCAACCCCCCCACTACTCATACTTGCACTAGCCCACCTTTCTGCCAATAGTTGCTTATATCTCACCCTAACTTCCTCCTCCCTTAGTTTATACACTTTTACCTCTCTTTTACTTACTGTTGCCATTTTTTTTTTGTCCCATCTACCTTTACTCTAACTGTAGCTACAACCAAATAATGATCCGATATATCCGTTGCCCCTCTATAAACATGTACATCCTGAAGCCTACCCATAAACCCTTTTTATCCACCAATACATAATCCAACAAACTACTTTCCTTACGTGCTATATCATACCTTGTATATTTATTTATCCTCTTTTTCATAAAATATGTATTACTTATTACCAAACCTCTTTCTACACATAGCTCAATTAATGGTTCCCCATTTACATTTACCCCTGGCACCCCAAATTTACCTACTACTCCCCACAACATTTTTACCCACTTTAGCATTAAGATCCCCAACCACAATTACTCTCTCACTTGGTTCAAACTCCCCACACACTCACTCAACATTTCCCAAAATCTCTCCCCTCCTCTACTTTTCCCTCTTTTCCAGGTGCATAAACACTTACTATAACCCACTTTTCACATCCAACCTTTATTTTACTCCACATAATCCTTGAATTTATACATTTATATTCCCTCTTTACCTGCCATAACTTATCCTTCAACATTATTGCTACTCCTTCTTTAGCTTTAACTCTGTTTGAAACCCCTGACCTAATCCCATTTATTTCTTCCCACTGAAACTCTCCTACCTCCTTCAGCTTTGTCTCACTTAAAGCCAGGACATCCAGCTTCTTTTCATTCATAACATCTACAATCATCTCTTTCTTATCATTCGCACAACATCCACGCACATTCAAACATCCCACTTTGATGGTTTCTTCTTTTTCTTTGTAGTAAGTTATACAGGAAAAGGGGTTACTAGCCCATTGTTCCCGGCATTTTAGTTGACTTTTACAACACGCATGGCTTACAGAGGAAAGATTCTTATTCCACTTCCCCATGGATATGAAAGGAAAATTAATAAGAACAAGAACTATTAAGATACAATCAAAGAAAAAACTCAGATGAGTGTGTATACATAAACGTGTACATGTATATGTAGTGTGACCTAAGTGTAAGTAGAAGTAACAAGACGTACCTGAAATCTTGCATGTTTATGAGAAAGAAAAAAGACACCAGCAATCCTACCATCATGTAAAACAATTACAGGCTTCTGTTTCACACTCACTTGATTGTAATTATACATATTATAATTACAATCAGAACTAAGTGCTTTACCCACCTGGGTTATATAGCATTTAGGTGCTCTACAATGCACTAAAAACAAAATCACTAAAATGCTTCATAATGACAGTAAAGGATGAGATATATACTCATTATAAAAATACTTTTATTTCAGATCACACATCATAAAACAATAAATACATTATGTACAATGCACCATTTTTGCAAAATTTCTTGAATATATATATATATATACTATGTCACAAAACAGTTTTCTCATTTATGTAAATAAATTATACAGTCTTTAACCTTTTGACTGTTTCGGCCGTATATATACGTCTTACGAGCCAATGTGTTTGACATATATACTCCAAAATTCTAGCGGCTTCAGATCAAGCGGGAGAAAGCTGGCAGGCCTACATATGAGAGAATGGGTCTGTGTGGTCAGTGTGCACAGTATAAAAAAATCCTGCAGTACGCAGTGCATAATGAGAAAAAAAAACTCCGACCGTGTTTTTTTATTAAAATGCCGAATTTGAGGTGTATTTTCATGTAATATTTATGGTTGTATTCTCATTTTTTTGGTCTCAATTGTTAGAATGAAAAACATATAGAAATAGAGATGATTTTGATTGGTTTCACAATGAAAAGGACCTTGAAATAGAGTTCAAAGTAGCAGAAATGTTCAATTTTTGCCGATGGTCAGGAGTAAACAAATGATGTTATTGACCAATAAATGTCCAACTAGCCATTCTAATACGCAGTCACGAATGGGTTGACATTATTTATACAATTATTACAATAATGCAGTAGTCTGCATAACAGTAAATCTGTGGAAAATATTGGTATTTTCCCGAAAGTTATACTAGATATACTTTCCAATATGAACAGATATCATTAAAGTGCTGTTATTGGCTTCACATTTATCTGAGTATCAAAATAAGAACCATCAGTCGGGTACACTGGCGTGGCCAGAGGGATGTGGGGGAGACGCTGGCTGGAGTGCGACAAAATTAATGAATTCAGAGACAACTCACTCAGAAATGTTCAAGATATGTCAAAGTATTTTATCCACAGTGGTATATTACAGATCATTCTGGAAAAATACCCTGACTTTGTTCCCTGTAAATAAAGCATTGCCACGTGTGTGTGTGTGTATGTGTGTGTGTGTGTGTGTGTGTGTGTGTGTGTGTGTGTGCGTGTGCGTGTTGATTGCCATTTTGTCCTATGCACATGTCGATTGTAGGCTGGGCCTGTTGTGTATGCGTGTGTGTGTGTGTATGTATATATGTGTGTGTATGTGTGTGTGTGTGTGTATGTGTGTGTGTGTGTATGTGTATATGTAAGTGTGTATGTGTGACCCAACAATAAAATTTGCACCAAGAACTCATTACAGTTGTGACTGGGTGTAGACTAGTGAAGTGTTCATTGCGTTATAATTTGTTCATGATTGTAACCATGTATAAACGTAAGTAAATTTACTTACATGTTTCATTACCTTTGTAACTTGTGAGTTCATTACCTTTGTAACTTGTTAGTTCATTACCTTTGTAACTTGCTCAGCTATCAAAACTTTGGGGTCCAGTCCCTGGACCCATTATGTACCTCTGTAATCTTTTGACTACCGCCCACAGGATGGGTATGGGGTGCATAATAAAGATATCAAACTAACTAAACTGATTCAAGTGGAGAGCGGGCAGTCACGCGGGTATACCTAAGGCTTGGGTATCAAGACCAGAATGGAGTCAGGAATTTGGCGTTTCCGGCGGCCAAACAGCTTCGTAATAGGAAGTTATAACTGTGCTCAGCATATAATGTGGGACATTAAGTCCGGGAATCACTGTAATAAGGTGATAATTGGTTAAATAGTGAATTACACCGGCATAGGGAGTCTTTGTCCGGTAGGCCTAACCATGGCTCAGGTGGTGTGATTATTCGACTTGGTACAGTTGAAACCCTGATTCTGGGTGACTGTCGTGGGTGGAAGTGATGGGAATAAGTATTGGTGAATACTGTGGGACGTTAAAGTCCAGTGAATTATCATTATAAGGAATTCGAGGGGAAAGAAATACATTGTGTGCCGCCGGGTGAAGGACGCCACACGGGGCCGCCATTTTGGGTATGAAGGAAATGGTCATTTCCATCTCGATTCATCGGCTTCGAACCTCCACGTTCAGACGGTTAAAGAATGTGAACCAGTGAAACATTAAATCGTCGTGTGAACTAAAGAGGATTTGGTGATATTAATATCATGATAGAGAATGCGTGCAGTGATACTCGGCAACATTCTCCTAACTACCGTATGTCGACCTCACGATTCTCTCTCGAGAATTGTAGAGGTGTTAAGTAAAAGGACACAAATGCAACTAATGTGACATTTTATTGTGGCAACGTTTCGCTCCTGGAGAGCGAAACGTTGCCACAATAAAATGTCACATTAGTTGCATTTGTGTCCTTTACTTAACATATTGTCGGTAATTCTACCAATATTATTACAATTGTAGAGGTGTCAAGAAGTCAATACTACTTCTATATCGAGACGACCACACCAACATCATCGTCTTGCCAGGGGAAATAATCTCTACCGAGCAGGACCACGAGATCGACACGAGGGAGCACAGACAAAGGAAGCGACTCCCTCACCCACAGTCTGATACCGGCCGGTTAAGATGTTATAATTAGTATAAGCACTGTGGTATCGTCAAGGATCTCCAACGACTATCACTGATAAGGGCTGAGTGACGGTTTTATAATGTGTATTCTCTTCCTTCTCTTTCTAATCAGTCCAATACCAAAATACAGTCCACTAAAAATAACAACACCATAACTATTGTTGTTATCTACTCCAATTTATTATAACTGGTCCAGAGCGGACGTGAGTCTAGGGTGTTTAATATCGAAGGAAGTCGTTCATTGCGACCAGGGACTACTTAAGTTTTCTCAAACGCCTCGTGGAAGTGACTGCGGTAAATTAAATTGGCGGTCATCTCCCATTGAGATTATTTGTTTGTAAGTGGCGGTGAAGCCTAGACAAGTAGTTTCATAATTCCCCACAAAATCTTCTATTTCAAAATAGAAAGGAAGAGTAATATAAGAAAGGCCTGGAGACATGATTGATGAACTAAGAAAATGTTATTTTGGTGCCAGGAATGTCTGCATTGTTCATTCTGGACCCTATTTTGAAATTGGCATATTTTTTTAATTTGTGTGAAATTGGCCAAATTGCCAATTTCTGACCACTTTATTGTGTAGTTGAAATCAGTAAATGGGCGGTTTCTTGTACTCAATCGATAGAACAAATGGAGTTCTAAAAAAATAGCTATGACTTTGGTCGACTGGAACAATGGAATTGGCCGAAAATAGGGCTCAAAGTGGGTGAAATTGCCAATGCGTAAATATCACCGAGATCGCTAACTTTGTGAGAGCGTAATTCTGTAAGTTTTCCATCAAATTTCATACTTTTGGTGTCATTAGCATCGGGAACCTTTTTAAGGGGGGCTCTTTGTCGAGGTAAAGAGGCTATTGGTCTGAGGAATTGGACCTCTTGGTCTTCTTCCTCAGACCAAACCTAATTACCCCCCAATCCCCCCTCCCCTTTACAATCTTCACCATCCTCCCTTTTCCCTTTCCTCCTCCTCCTCCTCATCCCTTCCTTATTACCTTCCCATTTTTACACTGGGAGCTTCTCTCCACAGGCATTCTAGTTCCTAGGTAGGGGGAAGGGTACTGTGGTCCATCCCATTCCATTGAGGTTCTTGGTAGTAGTGTAGTTTGCCGTGGAATCAGGATCGCCTTGGGATGTCCCGATCCCTCTCCAGTCTTCCAGGGGGAGGGGTGGCTTTGGGTATCTTTCGGGCGACGGGTGTATCTCTGGAGGCCACCTTTCGCATTCCAGGGGTGGTGGCCGAAGGAGGTATGCATTGTAGTGGGTATCTGTCCACCCTCTCTTTTGTCAGCCGAGGTGGCTCGGTGGATGTGAGGTTGCTATCCCGGATTGCTGGTTTACTGGCATGAAGGGTAGGGTATGGCACGGGTTCCATGCAGCATCTGCACTACTTGTGGTTTTGGGGTCCTCTTGGGTGCAGAGGGGGATTTACGCCCCTTTCATTCCTCCTAGGAGCTATTCCTCCACGTTCCCACTTTTTTTATTCTTTTTTTTCTTTTTATTTTATTTTCGTCTTTCTTTTTTTTCTTAAAAACAAAAAGAAAGAAGTAACCTAACCATGGATGACCCAATCTGTGAACCTACTACCCCCAGGCCCCTTCCTGATACCGCACCCAGTTCTGACCATACCTCGTTAATGGACAACTCTTCGGACATCTCCAATATCCCCATACCTCTTGCTGGTGTCGGTTCGTCACCTGCTTCATGTACGGGGGTTCCGACTGGCTCTTTTGACATGTCTGACCTTCGCTCTTCTCTGACCTTGATTCTGGCTTCTCCCTCTACGGAGCGGCAATTTTCGGATTGCTTGCCCGTCACCCGTCGGACCATCTCCGGTCCCACATCCAAATGACCAAGACTCTTACATGACAATTCGACACTTCCTTCTCATTCATCTCAGAAACGACCAGCTCGTCATGCACTCCCCTTAAACACTGTTTCACACTACTCAATGGACAAAGTTTTTTACTCTAAGACCAAATACTCCAACTACCTATCTTTCCGATCATAGTATTGGTAAGGCTCTCCTACGCCATGTAGGTAAAGATATCTCATTTCATGCTCTCAAGAGCGGCACTCGCATCATCACAGTCCAGAATGCTGGCCAATCTGGTGATCTTTCTCTCCTTACGACCATAGATACTATTCCTATCACTATTGACAGACATCATTCTCTCAATTCTTGTAGTGGTACTGTCATTTTACCCCACACCATTGTCCAACGGAATTTCCAGACATGTGGTGATGACATTCTGGAGCAGCTTGAGCTCCAAGACCTCCCTATTCTCAAAGTTGACCCTTTTGTCCTCCCTGCTCATAAGCGAAGACGTTATCCTTGCAATATAGCTTGTTTAACATAACATTTGACTGCTGTGATTTTCCACCCTCGGTCTACATTGCAGGTCACCGGTTACAAGTTCGAAAGGTGACCCCTACACAGCAACAGTGTAGAAACTGCTGGCGCTTTGGTCATCCAGCGAAATATTGCAGGTCCATGGCCAAATGACCAGTCTGTGGTGCCGACGACCATGCCAGTCCTTCTTGTAATCTACCTCCTCTTGCCTTAACTGTCATGAGGCGCATCCATCATACTCAGCCGTTGTCAGGTTTACCTAAATGAGCGGGAAATCCGTTGTCTCAAAGAGGCGGAAGGCTTCTCATATGCTATGGCCGTCTCTCATCTACGCCTTCAAGGGAGACTTCTCCGTATTTCCTATTCTCGTATTGCTAAACGTCCCCCCACTTCTGGGGTCCCAACTTCCGCAGCTTCCTCTGTGGTCGCCCCATCCTCAGTCACCCCTGTCTCGAATCCTTTTGGTGTTCTTGGCTCCGAGATCCCTACCTCGGCATCCCATACTGTCCACACCCCTTCCTCTACTTACTTGCACAGTTCTGTGTTTACATGCCCTCGTCCACCACCTAATCCTCACTGCCCCCTTCTTCTCATAAGTCTGGCAAAAAATCCCCATTGCCGGGTTCTTCACCTCTGACTAGTTCTGTAACGTGTGTGGAGGTTCATCCTCCTCCTCGTTCAATGTCTTCATCACCTGTCCCTCCCAAGTTCCATCCTTGACTGCCCTTCCCAGGTCGCTTCCACTCCTGTCCCCTCCCAAGCCCCTTCGACAGTTTCCTCTTCCATCTCCTCGCCCTCTACTTTAATACAGTCTATAGTCTACCCGATGGTTACTCACTCTCCTTCCATTTCTAATGTAGTCCCACATTCTGCATCTTTGTCTTCGAAAGACTGAAGCTATCGCAGAATTTATTACAGTCTGGATTTTTTTTTTTTTTTTTAATTCATGTTAAGCGCTAAACCTATTTGGGTTATTCAGCGCAATACTTTGTGGAGGCTTGATCCTCCGTCTGCTGGGCGCGAGACAGACAGGAAGTAATCTTTTAAAAATATAGCTGAGACTTTCATTAAGTGCTAAACCCATAAGGGTCATGTAGCACCTGGGGAATGGTAGGTGGATTTGATCCAAGGAAAGGGAGGATAACTCCAGTTCATTAGATCAAGAACCCTATACCAGCTACACACAATGATACATTCTGATAAAGCTCTACACACAGTGGTACGTGGATGAGTCTAGATTGCAGAGCCTAGTGTATAGAGCTAGTGTATAGAGCCTAGAGTATAAAGCCTAGAATACAGAGCCTAGTGTATAAAGCCTAGAGTATAGAGCCTAGTGTTTACTAAAGCTTTTTATTATAATAATAATAATGTAGTAAAGTTTGCCCCAGATGCTGTATTCTCTAGTCCTCCAGTGTTGTATTCTCTAGTCCTCCAGTGTTGTATTCTCTAGTCCTCCAGTGCTGTATTCTCTAGTCTTCCAGTGTTGTATTCTCTAGTCCTCCAGTGCTGTATTCTCTAGTCCTCCAGTGCTGTATTCTCTATCCTCCAGTGTTGTATTCTCTAGTCCTCCAGTGCTGTATTCTCTAGTCCTCCAGTGCTGTATTCTCTAGTCCTCCAGTGCTGTATTCTCTAGTCCTCCAGTGCTGTATTCTCTAGTCCTCCAGTGCTGTATTCTCTAGTCCTCCAGTGTTGTATTCTCTAGTCCTCCAGTGCTGTATTCTCTAGTCCTCCAGTGCTGTATTCTCTAGTCCTCCAGTGCTGTATTCTCTAGTCCTCCAGTGCTGTATTCTCTAGTCCTCCAGTGCTGTATTCTCTAGTCCTCCAGTGCTGTATGACCCTTGTAGGCTTAGTGCTTCATTTTTTATAATCTAGCCATTCAGTATATTGCATATCCTGTGCAATAATATTGAAATTTGGATCAATAACTGCCTTTATATTTGACCAACATTCGTAATAACCTCTACAAATGTTACAACGAATTACTGTACTAAATCTTTCTAACAAATTGTACTTTCAAAAAACTCTAGCAGTATTTATAAATGTATTATAATACCTGGAGTATACCGGGAGAGGGTTTTGGGGGTCAGTGTCCCCACGGACCTTAAATGCTGTGCATAACCAGGCGCTTTAGTAAGTATTAAAGTACAGACCCTGGTGGGTTTAGCACTTTGTTTTGATTATAATAATATTTTGGTACAGGGGCGCTGACCCCCAGAACACACTCCAGTTATGTGTTAATTTCTTAGATTAACCCTCAAAAAGGTCAGATAAAGCGATATTATGTTAATATTATGTTAATATCGCATTTTGCGAGTTAATTGTAAACCATATTTGTAGAAACAGTAAGTTTACACAGGTACACGTACAGAGGTACAGGTACAGAGGTACACGTACAGAGGTACAGGTACAGAGGTACACGTACAGAGGTACAGGTACAGAGGTACACGTACAGAGGTACAGGTACAGAGGTACACGTACAGAGGTACAGGTACAGAGGTACACGTACAGAGGTACAGGTACAGAGGTACACGTACAGAGGTACAGGTACAGAGGTACACGTACAGAGGTACAGGTACAGAGGTACACGTACAGAGGTACAGGTACAGAGGTACACGTACAGAGGTACAGGTACAGAGGTACACGTACAGAGGTACACGTACAGAGGTACACGTACAGAGGTACAGGTACAGAGGTACAGGTACAGAGGTATGATAAAGCTCATGGAGCAGGGAGAGAGTGGACCTAGTAGCAACTAGTGAAGAGGTGGGGCCAAGAGCTATGACTCCACCCCTGCAACCACAATTACGTGAGTACATAAATACAGTTACGTACATAAATTATCATACATAGCAGCATGTGTGTACATTATCCTCCAGGATAACAAAGGTCAGACAATGTGACTCATTTCCATATTTTCATATACAATATAATATTTCTAGGAAGTGATAAGATAGTTTTTATGAAGACTCTTCAGCAGATAAGAAAAGTTTATCTTAACTGATATATCTCTGGGTCATGATAAAGGAAGAACTAGTTACAATAAGTCACCTTGACTTTTCTGGCTGGGTTATCCTAGTTGTGGGTAATGTATACTATGTATGATAATTGTCCATATGTCTAAATTAACCTTACTAGAACCATTAACTGGCCATAAGTCGTCATATAAGTTTCGGTTTAAGTGCTGTGTATTCATGTATGACACGGAGACTAATACACATAAGGGAGATAAGACCATTACCAGAGCTTAAAAGCTTAAGCTGCCTTAGTCCACATATAACACACACTTCCCCTCTTAGTTACAGTGACGCTACAGTGAACACATCACATTGTATTCTCACAAACGAGGTGGCACTCTTCCCAGGGTTTATAACTGGAAAGAAAACCCTGTCAGGAAACACTTGTCCTGTTTCCTGACAAACCTTACCTAACCTAACCTGAAGACCAGCGTCAGGAAACACTTGTGCTGTTTCCTGACAAACCTTACCTAACCTAACCTGAAGACAAGCGTCAGGAAACACTTGTGCTGTTTCCTGACAAACCTTACCTAACCTAACCTGAAGACCAGCGTCAGGAAACACTTGTGCTGTTTCCTGACAAACCTTACCTAACCTAACCTGAAGACCAGCGTCAGGAAACACTTGTTCTGTTTCCTGACAAACCTTACCTAACCTAACCTGAAGACCAGCGTCAGGAAACACTTGTCCTGTTTCCTGACAAACCTTACCTAACCTAACCTGAAGACCAGCGTCAGGAAACACTTGTCCTGTTTCCTGACAAACCTTACCTAACCTAACCTGAAGACCAGCGTCAGGAAACACTTGTTCTGTTTCCTGACAAACCTTACCTAACCTAACCTGAAGACCAGCGTCAGGAAACACTTGTCCTGTGTCCTGACAAACCTTACCTAACCTAACCTGAAGACCAGCGTCAGGAAACACTTGTCCTGTTTCCTGACAAACCTTACCTAACCTAACCTGAAGACCAGCGTCAGGAAACACTTGCCTTGTTTCCTGACGAACCTTACCTAACCTAACCTGAAGACCAGCGTCAGGAAACACTTGTCCTGTTTCCTGACAAACCTTACCTAACCTAACCTGAAGACCAGCGTCAGGAAACACTTGCCTTGTTTCCTGACGAACCTTACCTAACCTAACCTGAAGACCAGCGTCAGGAAACACTTGTCCTGTTTCCTGACAAACCTTACCTAACCTAACCTGAAGACCAGCGTCAGGAAACACTTGCCCGGTGTCCTGACGAACCTTACCTAATACTTATTTAAGCTAAGTTAGAGTTAGATTAAGTTAGTAATTACACTACCTACAAGTTAATACGAGAGTAGGCACCACTGCAGCCCCCGCTACAAGTGCCCATGGGGGTGTGGAGCTCCCCTAACAGTTAGTCTCACAAAACCCACATTGAGAAGCAGGGTATTTCCCCTACCACAGCCCTGACAGTGAAATACAGGGTGTTTCAAAGAGATGAACCCGATTTGAAATTGCTGTATCCCTTTAACCATGACTCTCACATTACTTTTCCTTGTGGGGATACGTCAAAGACCGTATTTCTGTACCACCATTAGTGACTAATCTGGATGACCTCATAAACAGAATCACGGCAGAGGTGACTTCACTGGAAGAGGTCAACAGAGCACATCTTTTGAAACACCCTGTACATACTCTTAACATCAATAACACACAGATTAAGTCAATGAGTTTATTCAGGTACAAGTATACATAGATACAGTTCACAGATTATCATACATAGTAACATGTGTGTAAATTACCACCAGGAAAACCCAAAAAGTCAAAGTGATTTATTTCCACTGTGGTCCTTGTGATAAGTATTAATTATATTTAAATGTTAAAAGCAGGTAAGTAAGTAAGGACCCCAATAGAAATAAGTCACTTTCTGACTTTTTGGGTTATCTGGTTCTCTACACATACGTATGCTGCTATGTATGAAAATCTATGTAAATGTATTTGTGTATACCTGAATAAACTCACTAAGGTAAAATCAGTTATATACATTGTCATTAATTAAAGATAGTATCAGATCATTGTCAGTACCTGACCAGCCAGGCTGTAGTTCATACGTCATTTTGCGTGCGGCCAGCAGTAACAGCCTGGTTGATCAGACCCTGATCCACCACGAGGCCTGGTCTCAGATTGGGCCAGGGATGTTTGACCCCGAAACCTCTCCAGGTATACTCCAGGTATGTTACATATACAAGAAATCAGTCTCCTTTCTGTAGCCACATTCATTAGGTACATTTTGGCTTTCTTCTTGAACTGGCTCATGCTGACTGGCTTTGACATATGTGATAAGGTATCTTTCGCTAGTGTACCAGGCGGTTATAAGTGACATACTGGTATCTCAAGATATATCACATCTTATCACCCCCCCAAGTAGGTACCTCGAGTGTGTGGAATGCACATATAGTATAAGGAGCCTTGCTACACCCACCCCAGAGATCTACAGTACAACTGTCTGTCCACAACTGCCCTGGTGAAATAGGTACGTAAGAATTAATTCAGGTAACTAGAATGGGGGTGGCTGGTTCTAGTCTGATTCCACAATGACTGGACATAGGATTACTGACCTGACCAGTCATAAACCCACACACACCCTCTATGTGAAGACCAGGCTCGTGAATAAAGACCAGGGTTGTGAATAAAGACCAGGTTGTGAATAAAGACCAGGCTTGTGAATAAAGACCAGGCTTGTGAATAAAGACCAGACTTGTGAATAAAGACCAGGGCTTGTGAATAAAGACCAGGCTTGTGAATAAAGACCAGGCTTGTGAATAAAGACCAGCCTCGTGAATAAGTACCTAGAGTGTGGAATGCACATACTAGTATATAAGGACGCTTGCTAATCACCCCAGAGATCTACAGTAAACTGTCTGTCCACAACGCCCGGTGAGAATAGGTACGTAAGAATAATTCAGGTAACTAGAATGGGGGTGGCTGGTTCTAGTCTGGATTCCACAATGACTGGACATGGATTACTGACCTGACCAGTCATAAACCCCACACACCTCTATGTGAACACCAGGCTCGTGAATAAAGACCAGGCTCGTGAATAAAGACCAGGCTTGTGAATAAAGACCAGGCTTGTGAATAAAGACCAGGCTGTGAATAAAGACCAGGCTCGTGAATAAAGACCAGGCTCGTGAATAAAGACCAGCCTCGTGAATAAAGACCAGGCTCGTGAATAAAGACCAGGCTTGTGAATAAAGACCAGGCTGTGAATAAAGACCAGGCTCGTGAATAAAGACCAGGCCTGTGAATAAAGACCAGCCTTGTGAATAAAGACCAGGCTGTGAATAAAGACCAGGCCTCGTGAATAAAGACCAGGCTCGTGAATAAAGACCAGGGTTGTGAATAAAGACCAGGCTTGTGAATAAAGACCAGGCTTGTGAATAAAGACCAGGCTCGTGAATAAAGACCAGGGTTGTGAATAAAGACCAGGCTTGTGAATAAAGACCAGGCTTGTGAATAAAGACCAGGCTCGTGAATAAAGACCAGGGTTGTGAATAAAGACCAGGTCGTGAATAAAGACCAGGGTTGTGAATAAAGACCAGGGTTGTGAATAAAGACCAGGCTTGTGAATAAAGACCAGGCTTGTGAATAAAGACCAGGCTTGTGAATAAAGACCAGGCTCGTGAATAAAGACCAGGCTCGTGAATAAAGACCAGGCTTGTGAATAAAGACCAGGCTTGTGAATAAAGACCAGGCTTGTGAATAAAGACCAGGCTTGTGAATAAAGACCAGGGTTTTAAATAAAGACCAGGGTTGTGAATCAAGGGCTAGTTCAATACTTAGGCAAGTAGAAACAAGGAATAACATCTCCATGCATGTTCAATATATTGAGTCACTTTGACTTTTTTGGGTTATCCTGGTGGGTAATTTACACGTGTTACTATGTATGATAATTTATGTAACTTTATTTATGTGTACCTAAATAAATTAAGCTTTTACAAGTTGCAGCCAACCTGGAAAAAAGTGATTATAATATACAGTGAGTTTGTAAGTTTATTTAAGCACAGATAAACAAGTACAATTATCATTTTGAATTTTGAATTTAAGAAAATATAACATGGTTAACTGGTTTAATATTTTACAGATTAGTGGAAGGAGATGATGGATTTCCAGCTGAAGAATAAAATAAGGAATTACTGTTCAGTGGTGAATGATGAGGAGGGATTCATAACTTATGAGATACAAACTCAAGATATTAAGAAGGATGAAGACAAAAAAATACAGGTGGTGGCCATTGGACCTGTAAATAAGAAAGCCATCAAGTCAGTTCTCCTGCTGGGGGAGACAGGTGTCGGGAAAACCTGCGTCATAACCACTATGATCAATCATCTGCTTGGCGTCAGATTTGAAGATAATTTTAGGTTCCAGTTGAAAGATCAGGTTTTAAATAATAGTAGTCTCCAAGTAGAGAGTCAAACAGAATACATCACTGCCTATATAGTGTATCTCCAACCTGGAATGACTTATAACTGTAATTATATCTTGATAGACACACCCGGGTTTGGCGACACCAGGGAAGACCATGAGAGAGTCACCATAGAGAGACTGACAGCTTTCCTAACAACCAATTATGGTATAGATGACCTTAACTGTGTTGCTTTAGTAGCTAAAGCAAATCAAAACAGGATATCAAAATACCAGAAACAAATGCTGAAAGAGTTCACGTCTGTTCTAGGGAGTAATATTGGTGATATAACACAACTTCTGGCTACATTTGCATCAGATGAAACTCTGGCAGTTATTGATGTTGTAAGACATGCCCAAGTTCAGTTTGTTAATTGTTATCAACTTGACAACTGGCCTCTGTATGTCTCAAATAATGGTGACCCTGAGAGTGATAGGCATATAGCTCTTAAGTATAGATGGAGAAAAATGGAAGAGGAGTATGCCAGTTTTTTTGAAGATTTACAAAATTCTATTCCAGTAAGCCTTAAAAGAACAAGGGATCTTTTACAGGAAAGACAATATCTTGAAGAAACAAAAGTTACAATTATAAACCTTATAAAGAAAATTATTATGCTAAAAGATGCAATTCATGTTCAATGTGCAGATATAAGCAATATTAAAAACCGTGCAGAAAGCCTTAAGCAAATGGAAAAGGTTCCGTGTTCGATAAGTAGCGGACATCACGTCCACAACTGTGAAGTTTGTAAACAAACTTGTATAAAAGATTGTAAAGATCCACGTAATCTTACAGCTGCATTGACTGGCACTGGCACTGGGGTTGGCACTGCAGCTGTTACAGGAATTGGAACTTCAGTAAGTGCTGGAGCAATACTGGGAGCTGAGGTGGGTATCTTTGGAGGACCAATAGGAGCTGCAATTGGTTTAGGCATTGGAACTCTCATTGGTTTAACTGCTGGACTAACCACAGGACTTTTAATGAGAAGAGGGAAGGAAAGCTGTTCAGATGATTTAAGCAAAATTGTACAAGTCATGTATGCACTCACAAAATGAAGGAGCACACAGCTGATATAAATTATATCTGGGAAAGACGAATTCCTCCAATATGAAGGCACATACAAAACTTAATGAACAAAGTAGTTCAAATAAAAACAGAGGTTAACAAAACAGAACACCCTACATGATCTTCACAGAGGAATGAGTGACCTTGCTAAACTCTGGTGAAGCAGACTAATAAAATAAATGAACTGAGCTTGGGACACCAAAGTATATATTCCACAATAGATGAAATGATCTCTGATGAGAGAGAAATTTCCGGCATGTTAAACTCTTGCACAACTTTAGGAGTATAGTGAATACAATATTGTCAGTGGTAGAGCCTGGTGATGTTAACAATGCTCAAGAATAGTCATGGATAACTACCTCTATAAGAACCAGTCTGCTCAAGAATAGTCACGGATAACTATATAAGAACCAGTCTTTGCTGTCACCACTCTCAATATATTTTCAAACTGCAGGACATTAACTTCAAGAACAAATATTTAATTCACATACTGTACAATAATTATTATAACCACTTCTGTATAAATTACCAAATTTAAAAAAAAACTTTTGTTTCTTTTTAGGTCACCCGAATCTTTAAATGGGCCGCGAAAAACTATGAAATTCAATGAAGAAAATTTCAATTACTCCGATATGGAAAACGTGAGGATATCAAAACTACGTACGTATATCGGAATATAAAACAAATTCCAACCTCACAATAGAGCGAAAATTAATGTAAAGGACCTGGAAGTGATAATGTCAGAGGATCTCACTTTCAAAGACCACAACAATGTATCTACCACATCTGCTAGAAAAATGACTGGGTGGATACTGAGAACCTTCAAAACTAGGGATGCCAAGCCCATGATGACACTCTTCAGATCACTTGTTCTATCTAGGCTGGAATATTGCTGCACACTAACAGCAGGTGAAATTGCTGACCTAGAAAATGTACAGAGAACCTTCACAACACACAAGTACGATAAAACACCTAAATTACTGGGAACGGTTGTAGTTCCCTGACTTGTATTCCCTGGAATGCAGGCAGGAGAGATATACGATTATATATACTTGGAAAATCCTAGAGGGATCAGTACCAAATTTGCACACAAAAATCACCTTACAAAAGTAAAAGACTTGGCAGGAGATGGAACATCCCCAATGAAAAGCAAGGGCACCACGAGTACGCTAAAAGACAACACAATAAGTGTCAGGGGCCCAAGACTGTTCAACTGTGTCCCAGCATACATAAGGGGATTACCAATAGACCCCTGGCTGTCTTCAAGAAGGCACTGGACAGGCACCTAAAGTCAATACCTGACCAGCCGGGCTGTGGTTCGTACGCTTTTCGTGTGGCCAGCAGTAACAGCCTGGTTGATCAGGCCCTGATCCACCGTGAGGCCCGGTCACAGACCGAGCCACGGGGGCGCTGATCCCAAAACCCTCTCCAGGTATACAGGTATACCCTGCCTCGGAGGGATGTGGCCAGTGTGTTAAAAAAAAAAATTACTCGTCACATCATCATTGACTGAATTTGTTGCTTTCAATTTGCCAGTATGTTGTTATTATTATAATCATAGCTAACACTAAACCCACAAGGGTCATACAGTGCTGATTTGCCAGTAAGATATGGTATATTTTGCATAGGTTTAAAGCTTACAAATGGCCAGTCAACTGAAGATACTATACACTATATGCCAGCAGTTTACCTTACACTACATAAGTGTTAGACTGTGTTTGTAATTTACTTTACGGAATGTTTGTAATATACAGCCTCTCCTCACTTTGCGATGTACAGTGGTACCTTGGTTAACAATATTTTTCATTCCAGAATGCTGTTCAAGTGCCATTACCAAACAAATTTATCCCATTAGAATAATGTAAAATAGACTAGTCCTTTTAGACACCCCAAAAATACACTTACAAAAGCATTTAAAAAAATAAACTTACATAAAAGGGTGAGTTTGGGGACCATCGTTAACCGAGGTACCACTGTACTTGTTTACCAACGACTCAGACTTACGAGGGGCCTCTGACCAGCATGCACACCTAAATAATGTATGTTAGAGCTGATTTCCTCTATTCTGTTTATTACAATATAGTACAGTACACTACTTTATAAACATTTAAAAATATACTAAAAATGTTATAAATTGTGCAAAAGTGACATTAAACAATATCAAAGATGGTTGACACAAACCCACTACCATTATAGTATGCTCCTTGTTTAGCGATGAATTCGCTTACCGACATGGTCTTAGGAACGGAACTCCGTCGTTGAGGAGAGGCTGTAATGTACTGTTTATATGAATTATTATTATTACTGTATTATATTCATGAGAAGTGCTAAACCTGTATAGTTCATTCAGCACCAGGAAAAATGGGGAGGGAGGAGAGGTTTAGGCAAAGGCAGAACCCACATACACAAAAAAGCAAAATCTGAATGGGTCATTTAGCAAATTTCTGAATGAATCATAATTGAAAACAATATTTGATAAGTGTGGTGTGAAACATATACCGGCAGCAGTGTATCTGGCACACCATTGCATATAGTAATATTTAATTTCATTATGATACAGTGGACCCCTGAGTAATGAGCATAATTCATTCCAGAAGCCTGCTCAAGTGCCATTACCGAACGAATTTTCTCCCTTAAGGAATAATGTCACGTAGGTTAGTCCATTTCAGACCCCCAAAAATACACTTACAAAAGCACTTACAATATTATACTTACATACTTGTATGATTTCCGAGGTGCTCGCAACTCGGGGGTCCACTGTATTGACTACTGTAATGAGAATACAAAGTGCAGATATTAATTATTATGGGGGAACGCTAAACCTGTAGGAATTATACAGTACCTGGGGGGATGGAAGGTATTCAGGCTGAATTCAGGGAACTGGAGCACAGATCCAATTCCCTAGATCAAGAGCCCCTCACCAGCATCAAGGACCCTCCCTTGAGTGGAGTGCAGATGTTAACCAATGACAAAACAAGATGGAATGGCAGTAAAAAACATGATAATTTACCAAGCTTCACATTCTATTATTATTATTACATATTATTATTATTATAATTACAATCAGAACTAAGTGCTAAACCCACCTGGGTTATATAGCATTTAGGTGCTCTACAGCGCACTAAAAACAAAATCACTAAAATGCTTCATAATGACAGTAAAGGATGAGATATATACTCATTATAAAAATACATTTATTTCAGATCACACATAAAACAATAAATACATTATGTACAATGCACCATTTTTGCAAAATTTCTTGAATATATATATGTCATAAAACAGTTTTCTTATTTATGTAAATAAATTATGCATTCTTTTTAAGAGTTGGCAAGTGCTCAAAATCCACATACACCAAAAAAAAAAAATAGATACATTTCCAGTTTAATAAAAATTTTCAGTAAGGTAATAACAATTTTCAGTGTGGGAGACCTCAAAATTATCATCACGAGGGGAGCACTAAACCCATTGAGATTATACATAATCCCATCACAACATACCCCATACCCCCATTTTTATGAGGCACCCACCCATTAATCCTTAACCCTTAAACAGTCCAAACGTAGATATACGTTCGCGTGCGTACTGCCCCGAACGTAGATCTACGTTTTTTTTCAAATGCTTTTAACCTGGCCACGATAAGCCTGAGTTGCCTAGAGATTAGAGAATGGGTCTGTGCACTCATTGTGTGCAGTATTACAACATGTGGGAATGACAAACAAAATGCACTCTTCATTTTAAAGAAAAAGAACAATTTATTTTTTTCTCAAAATAGTCGGTCAGCTACGCACGTGAACGTATATCTACGTGTGGACAGTTTAAGGGTTAAACGGTCCAAACATATACGTATATACGTTCGCATGCCCAGTGCCTTAATATTTTGAAAAAAAAAAAAAAAAAAATTATAGAAATAAAGAGCACATTTTTTTAAGTGTTATAGGATAAAAAAAATGTTTTTGGGTCAGTACTTACCGAGATATGAGGCGGAGAAGTTGGCACTGGATGCTCACCTGACAGCAACAGGAGTCCTGCCTACCTGGAGTCTACCTGGAGAGAATTCCAGGGGTCAACGCCCCCGCGGCCCGGTCCGTGACCAGGCCTCAACACTGAAAATTACGCTTGCAGAATTGTTGCCAATACAGTGGTACCTCGAGTTACGATATTTTTCGTTCGAGATGCTGTTCAAGTGCCATTACCAAACTAATTTATCCCCATAAGGAATAATGTAAAAGACTAGTCCTTTACACCCCAAAATATACTTACAAAAGCATTTTAAAAAATAAACTTACATAAAGGGCGATTTTGGGGACCATCGTAACTGAGGTACCACTGTTACCTTTTTCTCTTTTTATTATTTTTATATAATTTTTATGTTCTGATAATTACAATTTATAGTAGTTCTTGTGATTTCATAGCCAATCTTTTCTGACACTAATATTAGGTACTGAAATTGTACTCAAATAATAATAATAATGATAGTGCATAAAAATAATAATAATAATAATGATAGTAATAATAATGATAATAATAATAATAATAATGATAATAATAATAATAATGATAGTGATAATAATGATAATAATAATAATAATAAGTTCCCTTGAAGCATTATGTAAGATGTGTGTCACTGCCTTATCTCATCTGATCTCCACTAATGATGACTGGTGACATTTGATGAGGGTGAGGGTAGTCTTAACTCTTCTTATCAGTCCAGTAATTACAGTGATGACATTGACGGGCTTACACTGCTTCCTTTATTTGTTACGCAAACCTGTCTTTCTGTCTGTATCTGTCTGTGTGTCTGTCTTTCTGTCTGTCTGTGTGTCTGTCTTTCTCTATGTCTGTCTTTTGTTCTGTCTTTCTGTCTGTCTGTGTCATCTCCTTTCGGTCTGCTTGTCTCAGAGAGTAGCTCATGAACCAACTGGTATTACGTAGATCACAAGCACATTATATCACTTTGTCTTGATTTTTTAGTTATCCTAGGTAATTTACACTATGTATAATTGTATTTACGTATGTGTTACGTATGGCAGGTAAAGAGGGAATATAAATGTATAAATTCAAGGATTATGTGGAGTAAAATAAAGGTTCGATGTAAAACGTGGGTTATAGTAAGTGTTTATGCACCTGGAGAAGAGAGAAGTGTAGAGGAGAGAGAGAGATTTTGGGAAATGTTGAGTGATTGTGTGGGGAGTTTTGAACCAAGTGAGGAGTAATTGTGGTTGGGGATCTTAATGCTAAAGTGGGTAAAAATGTTGTGGAGGGAGTAGTAGGTAAATTTGGGGTGCCAGGGGTAAATGTAAATGGGGAACCATTAATTGAGCTATGTGTAGAAAGAGGTTTGGTAATAAGTAATACATATTTTATGAAAAGAGGATAAATAAATATAAAAGGTATGATATAGCATGTAAGGAAAGTAGTTTGTTGGATTATGTATTGGTGGATAAAAGGTTGATGGGTAGGCTTCAGAATGTACATGTTTATAGAGGGGCAACGGATATATCGGATCATTATTTATTTGTAGCTACAGTTAGAGTAAAAGGTAGATGGGACAAAAATAAAATGGCAACAGCAAGTAAGAGAGGTAAAAGTGTATAAACTAAGGGAGGAGGAAGTTAGGGTGAGATATAAGCAACTATTGTCAGAAAGGTGAGCTAGTGCAAGTATGAGTAGTGGGGGGGTTGAAGAGAGTTGGGATAGTTTTAAAAATGCAGTATTAGAATGTGGGGCAGAAGTTTGTGGCTATAGGAGGGTGGGTGCAGGAGGAAGGAGGAGTGAGTGGTGGAATGAAGAAGTAAAGGGTGTGATAAAAGAGAAAAGGTAGCTTATGAGAGGTTTTTACAAAACAGAAGTGTTAATAGAAGAGGCAGAGTACAGTGGTACCTCCGAGCTTCACGATGGTCCCCAAACTCACCCTTTTATGTAAGTTTATTTTTTTTAAATGCTTTTGTAAGTGTAATTTTGGGGGTCTAAAAGGACTAGTCTATTTTACATCATTTCTTATGGAGATAAATTCGTTTGGTAATGGCACTTGAACAGCATTCTGGAATGAAAAAATATCGTAAGTCGGGGTACCACTGTATATGGAGAGTAAAAGAAAGGTGAAGAGAGTGCAAAAGAAGAGCAGATGAAAGAATGGGAGAGGCTCTGTCAAGAAATTTTGCTGAAAACAAGAAAAAATTTTGGAGTGAGATAAACAAGGTAAGAAAGTCTAGGGAACGAATGGATTTGTCAGTTAAAAACAGAGTAGGGGAGTTAGTAGATGGAGAGCTGGAGGTATTGGGTAGATGGCGGGAATATTTTGAGGAACTTTTAAATGTCGATGAAAAAAAGGTAGGCGGTAATTTCATGTACTGGCCAGGGAGGTACAACATCATTTAGGAGTGAAGAAGAGCAGGATGTGAGTGTGGGGGAGGTGCGTGAGGCATTATGTAGAATGAAAGGGGGTAAAGCAGCTGGAACTGATGGGATCATGACAGAAATGTTAAAAGCAGGGGGGATATAGTGTTGGAGTGGTTGGTATTTTTGTTTAATAAATGTATGAAAGAGGGGAAGGTACCTAGGGATTGGCAGAGAGCATGTATAGTTCCTTTATATAAAGGGAAGGGGGATAAAAGAGAGTAAAAATTATAGGGGAATAAGTTTACTGAGTATACCAGGTAAAGTGTATGGCAGGGTTATTATTGAAAGAATTAGAGGTAAGACAGAGAGTAGGATTGCAGATGAGCAAGGAGGCTTTAGAGTGGGTAGGGGATGCATATATGTGAACAGTATTTAGATAAAGGTAGAGAAGTTTTCATTGCATTTATGGATTTAGAAAAGGCATATGATAGAGTGGATAGGGGAGCAATGTGGCAAATGTTGCAAGTGTATGGAATAGGTAGTAAGTTACTGAAGGCTGTAAAGAGTTTTTATGAGGATAGTGAGGCTCAGGTTAGGGTGTGTAGGAGAGGGAGATTACTTCCCGGTAAAAGTAGGTCTTAGACAGGGATGTGTAATGTCACCATGGTTGTTTAATATATTTATAGATGGGGTTGTAAAAGAAGTAAATGCTAGGGTGTTGGGGAGAGGGTGGGATTAAATTATGGAGAATTAAATGCAAAATGGGAGTTGACACAGTTACTTTTTGCTGATGATACTGTGCTTATGGAGATTCTAAAGAAAAGTTGCAAATGTTAGTGGACGAGTTTGGGAGAGTGTGTAAAGGTAGAAAGTTGAAAGTGAACATAGATAAGAGTAAGGTGATGAGGGTATCAAACGATTTAAATAAAGAAAAATTGGATATCACATTGGAGAGAGGGATTATGGAAGAAGTAAATGTTTTCAGATATTTGGGAGTTGACGTGTCAGCGGATGGGTTTATGAAGGATGAGGTTAACCATAGAATTGATGAAGGAAAAAGGTGAGTGGTGCGTTGAGGTATCTGTGGAGACAAAAACGTTATCCATGGAGGCAAAGAAGGAATGTACGAAAGTATAGTGGTACCAACACTCTTATATGGGTGTGAAGCATGGGTTGCAAATGCTGCAGCGAGGAGGAGGCTGGAGGCAGTGGAGATGTCCTGTCTAAGGGCAATGTGTGGTGTAAATATTATGCAGAAAATTCGGAATGTGGAAATTAGGAGAAGGTGTGGAGTTACTAAAAGTATTTGTCAGAGGGCAGAAGAGGGGTTGTTTAGGTGGTTTGGTCATTTAGAGAGAATGGATCAAAGTAGAATGACTTGGAGAGCGTATAAATCTGTAGGGGAAGGAAGGCGGGGTACGGGTCGTCCTAGAAAAGGTTGGAGGGAGGGGGTAAAGGAGGTTTTGTGGGCAAGGGCTTGGACTTCCAGCAAGCATGTGTGAGCGTGTTAGATAGGAGTGAATGGAGACGAATGGTTTTTGGGACATGACGATCTGTTGGAGTGTGAGCAGGGTAACATTTTGTGAAGGGATTCAGGGAAACCAGTTAATTGATTTAGTTGGACTTGAGTCCTGGAAATGGGAAGTACAATGCCTGCACTTTAAAGGAGGGGTCTGGGATAGTGACAGCTGGGAGGGACTATTCTCAGCTGTCGTATCTGAACGCCTCTGCAAAGACAGTGATTATGTATGAGTGTGGTGAAAGTGTTGAATGATGATGAAAGTATTTTCTTTTTGGGGATTTTCTTTCTTTTTGGGTCACCCTGCCTTGGTGGGAGACGGCCGACTTGTTGAAAAAAAAAAAAAAAATGTGTTCCTGTGAGATAGAGACAGAGACAGATAGATACAGACAGAGATAGACAGCCAATCAGGTACCCATGACCAGCCAGCTGCTGGCCAGCCAGGTGGCCAACCAGCTGCTTGCCAGCCAGGTGGCCAGGCAGGCAGGCAGCCAGCTGGCATGCCAGCCTGCCGACATCACTTTCCACTTCAAAGGGGAGTGTTAATATGACATGATATCAGTGAATTTTTGGTGTTTGCCGCAGTGTTTGCTCTAGCTGGCGCTCAATTTAACTGGTGCTCCCACAAGGTACTAAGTGGTCCCAGATTTTTTAATATGGCACACACCGAGTGTTAAGACCCATTCTATGCTGACCAGGCATCTCAGGCCAATCGTGCCAAATTTGGAGGCAGGAAAAATAAAACGTAAATATACATTTGGGGCAGTAGCAGTACTAATGTATATATACGTTTGGACCGTTTAAGGGTTAAAAGAAAAAAAATTATTGAAAATGGTTTTATGAAAAAATTCTGCATGTCAATGAATTTTTCTTATTAAGTATCAATGGTTTGGGGTATTGATACTTTCCACATAATGTGCCGACGAACAAAATAGTATATACTATCACCATTGGCAATTATTACTTTCAAATGAATTAAAATTTTTGAAGTGCTAAATTCAGAGAGGAGTCATATAACTGGAGAGGTTAGGTAAGGTTTGTCAGGAAACAGGACAAGTGTTTCCTGACGCTGGTCTTCAGGTTAGGTTAGGTAAGGTTTGTCAGGAAACAGGACAAGTGTTTCCTGACGCTGGTCTTCAGGTTAGGTTAGGTAAGGTTTGTCAGGAAACAACACAAGTGTTTCCTGACGCTGGTCTTCAGGTTAGGTTAGGTAAGGTTTGTCAGGAAACAGCACAAGTGTTTCCTGACGCTGGTCTTAGTCATATGATGACCCACAGCTGGAGCTTTTGGTCATCTGACTGAGGCCTTCCACTGGCTTACCCCTCCACCACTTTAAAAATTACAGTTATAACCATTTACTTCTAAGACTACTGGAGAAGAAGGCAGGCCTAATTCCTTGGATCAAGAGCTCTTAGGTGGCATGAAGGCACCCCTCATTCATGAAGGGTTTCCTGATGGAAGTCACATGTCAAAACACTGCATACTTGTGGGTTTTTAAGAACATAAGAAAGGAGGAACACTGCAGCAGGCCTGTTGGCCCATACTAGGCAGGTCCTACACAATCCGTCCCACTAACAGAATATTTGCTCAACCCAATTTTCAATGCTACCCAAGAAATAAGCTTTGATAATTCTATTTACTCATGTGCGAGTCCCACTCAAATCCAACCCCTCTCACTCATGAATTTATCCAACCTAAATTTGAAACTACCCAAGGTCCTAGCTTCAATAACCCTACTAGGCAGACTGTTCCACTCATCAACTACCCTATTACCAAACCAATACTTTCCTATATCCTTTCTAAATCTAAACTTATCTAACTTGAATCCATTATTGCGGGTTCTCTCTTGGAGAGATATCCTCAAGACCTTATTTATATCCCCTTTGTTAATATCCATTTTCCACTTGTATACCTCGATCATGTCTCCCCTCATTCTACGTCTTACAAGTGAATGTAATTTAAGGGTCTTCAATCTTTCTTCGTAAGGAAGATTTCTAATGCTATGTATTAATTTAGTCATTCTACGCTGAATGTTTTCTAATGAATTTATGTCCATTCTGTAATATGGAGACCAGAACTGAGCTGCGTAATCTAGGTGAGGCCTTACTAATGATGTATAAAGCTGTAATATAACCTCTGGACTTCTGTTGCTTACACTTCTTGATATAAATCCCAGTAATCTATTTGCCTTATTACGTACGCTTATTACGCTTATTATTGCCTTATTACGTACGCTTGTACCTACCAATGTTTTATAACATGTAAACTACATTGTTTTTGTTCCACAAAAAAAGTAATAAAAATTTAGATTTAATCTGATTTTCCTTCATAATTTAGTACCTCTTCACTGTCTGAGAGATCCTGAAAATCTTGAGGAATATAAATTTCATTACTGATTTTGTTATAGTCTATCCCTGCAAACTTCTTCTTTATATTAATTTTTTTCATGAAAGACAATTGCCTTGTAGCGTCCAGTTGCCAAGCCTGTTTACAAAACCCCTTGCGGAACACCATGCCGTGGAAGTGGGTATGTTTTTCATACTTGATCCTCGCAAAGCCTAAATAACCAAGAGATATCTTCCAGAGTTTATAGAGATGCACGTTAGCATTCTGGTGTTTACTATCCGGAGTGATAATGCAGAGGATGCCATTTGGTTTTAAAAGGTTGTATGCTTTTTGACAACACAAGAATCTGTGCACTGGTGAAGGTATGTATTCAAGTAGCAGACTGAAGACCACTACATCAAAGGAACCCCCTTGCAAATATGTAACTTCGTTAACACTAGCACCCGACTCTGTTACTTCAGTATTAAAATTGGTTCTGGAGCTCGAGGTGTTTTCTACCAAACTTTCATTTTCACTATCTAGTAAGTGCGTTTTTTCTAAATTGGTTCTGGAGCTCGAGGTGTTTTCTACTAAACTTTCATTTTCAATGTCTTGTAAATGTGTTTTTTCTAGAGATATTTCTGCAAGGTTTGTTTCCCCAACAGTTCCAAAAATTTCAGAGTTGCATTTATCTTCCACTGTGACTGCACTTAATTTTTCATTGCACACAGATGATGTAACTAGTTCTGTGTTGCAATTACATTTTAAACTTGATATATTTGATGATTTTGTTTCTAGTATAATATTTGTTGGGGATATTTTAGTTGTAGTTTTGCATTTGTCTGATTCTTTAGAATTTTTGATAGCATCTTCTTTTCCTTCTTTTCTAACTTCAGTACAAACTTCTAAGCTTAAGAAATCACATCTCTTCACAGACTGAAATAAAAAAAGGTAGGCATAGGATACAGTATATTGTAATTACTGTACTTAACATGAATGTCTTAATATATTAACATAAAAATAATGAACAATAAAACTAAAACCAAGGACTAGAATCATTTACTTCTGTACATCTTAAATGCCTAATTTAAATACAGTATTACATATATTCTGAGACTTAGTCTCCCTCTCTTGAAACATTTCTGTTTTATTCACAGCAGATTTTTAACAGTGAGAGATCATAAATGGATACATATAATTGAACCCCCGTATTTGCAGATTCGATTTCCGTGGTTTCAGTTATCTGCAGTTTACCGTGGCACAAAAATAACCCTTAATTTTGCTTAATAATAGACCCAAAGTGCAAAAGTAGTGATGGTGGCAGTTTTTCAAAGCCTAAGAAAAGGCCTGAAGTGCTTCCCATCAGTGAAAAATTGCTAATTCTTTACCCGATACAACAAGAAAAAAAATCATATGCTGAAGTCGCCAAGACGTACAGGAAGAATGAGTCTTCCGCTCATTAAGTATAATACAGTGGACCCCCGGAAATCGAACATTCTTCATTCCAGAATGCTGTTCAAGTGCTGTTACCAAACGAATTTATTCCCATAAGGAATGATGTAAATTAGATTAGTCCGTTTCAGACCCCCAAAAATACACCTATAAAAGCACTTACAATAATAAACTTACATAAAAGGGCGAGTTGGGAGTGTTCGATTTCCGAGGGTCCACTGTAATGTACAATGTATTTTATTATTATTTAATGTTTGTAATGTCTTAATTTATCAATTAAACTTTATCATAGGTATGTATGTACAGTACAGTGGACCCCCGACTAACGAAAGGCCTATATAACGGAAAAATCGTGTAACGTAAGCTTTTTTCACTATCGTGTAGCGAAAATGGACTTGTGTAGCGTAACGTATTAGACCTGTCCGCCTGCTCCGCGCCTGACCTGTGCCTGCGCAGGACGCCAGTGAAGCATTGTTTACCATTGAGAGAACATTACCCAGCGCGCTCTTTCAAACATTCACAATAAATTTGTTGTATTTTTTGGTGGTTTAGTGATTGTCACTGTGAAATAAGTCACCATGGGTCCAAAGAAGCTTCCTAGTGGCACTCCTGTGGTAAAGAGAACACCATCGAACTGAAGAAAGAGATTGTTGAAAAATATGAGAGTGGCGTACATCTGAGTGAGCTTGCCAGGATGTATAAGAAAAGTGCATCTACTATCGGCACTATCCTGGCAAAGAGAAATGAGATCAAGGAAGCTAATGTTGCAAAAGGGGTTGATATGTTAACGAAAAATAGATCGAAAACAGTGGATGAGGCTGAGAAGTTGTTGATGGTGTGGATCAATGAAAAACAGATAGCGGGTGATAGTATTTCCATGGCGATAATTTGTGAAAAGGCAAGGAAGTTGCACGCAGATCTTGTGAAGACAATGCCTGGAACCAGTGGTGAGGCGAGTGATTTTAAAGCCAGCAAAGGCTGTTTTAACAGGTTTAAGAAACGTAGTGGCATACACAGTGTTGTGAGGCATGGTGAGGCAGCCAGCTCAGACAAACGTGCAGCTGAAAAATTTGTGCAGGAATTCAAGGGGTTCGTAGACACTGAAAAATTTGAACCCCAACAAGTGTTTAATTGTGATGAAACAGGCCTGTTTTGAAAGAAAATGCCCAACAGGACCTTCATTACTCAGGAGGAAAAGGCACAGCCAGGACACAAGCCTATGAAAGACAGGCTAACTCTTATGATGTGTGCCAATGCCAGTGGTGATTTTAAAGTGAAGCCTTTACTGGTGTATCACTCAGAAAATCCCAGAGCCTTCAAGAAACAGTGTTAACAAGAATAAATTGTGTGTGCATTGGAAGGCTAACACCAAGGCATGGGTCACTACGGAGATTTTCAAGGAATGGTTGACTGGAGTGTTTGGCCGTAGTGTGAAGAAATACCTCCTGGAAAAGAAATTGGGACTCAAGTGCCTCCTGGTACTGGACAATGCTTCTGCTCATCCTCACAACTTGGAAGAGTTGTTGTATGACAACTTCAATTTCATCAGAGTGAAGTTCTTGCCTCCTAACACCACTCCTCTCATCCAGCCCATGGACCAGCAGGTCATTGCAAACTTCAAGAAACTGTACACCAAAGCAGTGTTTCAGAAGTGCTTTAATGTGACCAATGACTCTGAATTGACCCTAAGAGAGTTCTGGAAAGATCACTTCAATATCGTGCATTGCAAAGGCCTTATAGGTAAGGCTTGGGAGGAAGTGACTTCCAGGACTTTGAACTCTGCTTGAAGACCACTGTGGCCAGATTGTGTTGAAAACAGGGATTTTGAAGGATTTGAGGCTGACCCTGACGACCCTGTGCCTGTTGTGGAAGATATTGTGGAATTGGGAAAGTCCCTGGGGTTGGAGGTGAGTGGTGAGGATGTGGAAGAGTTGGTGGAGGAGCATAGGGTAGAGCTAACAACTGAAGAGCTGCAAGAGCTTCATCTGGAACAGCAACAGACCACAGCTGAGGTTATTGTTTCACAGGAGGAGGGAGATTGAAAGAAGGAGGTGCCTTCTTCAGTGATTAAGGAAATTGTGGAATAGGTTACAAAGTTTTGTTGAAAAACACCACCCTGAGCAAGCTGAAATGAGCCATCTGTGCAACCACTTCAGTGACAGAGCCATGTTGTACATCAGGAAAGTATTAAAGAGTCGCCAGAAACAGAGGACTGTGGACAGTTATTTCACCAGGCAGGGGTCTAGTGACTCTCAAGCTGGTCCTAGTGGCATTAAAAGACCAAGAGAAGGGAGAGTAACCCCAAAAGGAGGAGGCTTGTTACCTGAAGTCCTTGGAGAGAGAGATTTCATTCCAACCGCTAACCACCCTTTCACCCTCCCTATAATTCAGATGCCTGCAAGACCCAAAAATACATGAAAGCACTTACAATATTATTACATAAGCCTTCTTAGTGCCATTACCGGGGTTCCACTTAAAATTTTATATTATAGTTTTGTCATTTCAGTCCAAAACATTAAATTCATTTACATTATTTCTTATGAATAAGTTCGATACGATTTCTGGGAAAAGCTCGAAATTATTCTCGGGGTCCACTGTAATATGTTAAATTATATTTTGTGAATATTTTTGTGGAAGGATTAAATATTTACATATTTCTTTAAGAAATTAATTCTGTAGAGTTAGATTTGACCCCAAATACTCCAACAAAACTTACATTTGCAGATTTCGGGGTATCTTAACCGAGGGTCCACTGTATGTAGGGTTCACTATTATCCACAGTTTTGGGCATCCGCGGTAGGTTTTGGAACATATTACCCACAGATATGGGGGGACTACTGTATATCCACATTTGCTGATTTCACTAAAATAAAGTACTACTGCTCAATATTTTTTTTTCTGATCCACTAAATATACTAATCAAGCCTCAAGAAATCGTAATAACATGATTTCAAACAAACCACAGAATGGGTGGGACTTGAACCTATGTCAAGTTAGCCTTAAAATGCACAGACCAGTGTGTTAACCAGCTGGCCAAGTGGTTAACACACTGGCCTGTGAGTTTCAGGACTTGCTTGCCATCAGTTCAAGCCTCACCTGTTCTGTGATTTGATTTAAATGTACTAACGATGAAGAAGCAGCGTTCATACCAGATGAGCAGGGCAGAGATCAATAGCCATGACATCAAACTCCTCATACACAAGAAATGGATTATAGCAGCTCCCCACATCCAACAGTCTTACTTTTGACGTTAATGGCAACTTACATCTGAAAAAAAGAGAATCATACATAGTACATATTGTATTTGCAAAATAACCACTGTAAAAAAAATAGTGAATGTCAAAGTGCTTTTGTGATTTCTTGCATTATCAAAGAACTGTTCCTTGATAATGTGAGAAATCACAAAAGTGCTTGGAAGTTCAATATTTTTTTACAGAGGATATTATGCATATTGTGATATCACTTGTTAACTGTGATCTTATTGCATAGTATTGTATTTACTTATGATTTTATCTGACTTGCTACATTTCCAGCAAAATTTGATCAAACTGGTATACAGTACTAAGCCTCAAGAATTGTTATTGAGAAAAGGTAATAAATAATTGTAGACTTTGAATATAATGAATATTTCCTTCCCTTTTTTTTTACTAAAATTAATGGAAATAATGATTGTAATTTAAATATTTCAGTAATAATACATTACAGACCCACTGGCTATGTCAGAATCATCCACTTTCAAATCCAGGTGTTCTATCTTTCGCATTTCTTTTTCAGTTGTACGCTGCATTTCACCTCCTTGAAAGTACTGCATAATAGCACTGTGAATCCAAATTACTCTGGAAGTGTTGACCTGTTAATAAAAGGATTTTCCTTGACGAATGTTGTTTATAATAAATTATATAAAATACAGTGGACCCCCGAGTAACGAACACCCCGGAAATCGTACAATTATGTAAGTATAATATTGTAAGTGCTTGTGGAAGAGTATTTTTGGGGGTCTAAAATAGACTAACCTACGTGACATTATTCCTTAAGGGAGTAAATTTGTTTGGTAATGGTACTTGAGCAGGTTTCTGGGATGAAGTTTTTACGTTACTCGGGGGTCCACTGTACTGACAAGCTGATGAGTAGGACAAAGATGATGGACTGATTACATCTTTACTTTGCTACTACACTGCTGCTTCTGTATCTGACTGAAGAAGCCTATTGTGTAGGTGAAGCATTTCAACAATGAAGATACCCAACTGTTGCATATGTGTCTTAACCTTTGAGGGTCAAGAGGCCCTCTCCCAAACTCGTTCTCAGGGTCGAAAAATTTAAAAAAAAAAAATTAATTATTTGTTCATATGAAATGGTAGAGAATCTTTTTCCGATCATAATGACACCAAAAGTATGAAATTTGATGGAAAACCTACGGAAATATGGTCTTGCGAAGTTAGGGGTCTCGACGATATTTACGCATCGGCGATTCCGCCCACTTTGAGCCCTATTTTCGGCCAATTGCAATGTAGCAGTCGACTAAAATCATAGCTATTTTAGTAGAACTCCATTTGTTCTATCGATTGAGTACCAGAAACTGCCCATTTACTAATTTCAACTACCCAGTAAAGTGGTCAGAAATTGGCAATTTGGACAATTTCACACAAATTTCAAAAGATGCCAATTTCAAAATTGGGTCCAGAATAAACAAGACAGACATTCCTGGCACTAAAATAACATTTTATCTGTTCATTAGTCACGTCTCCAGGCCTCTCTTACATTACTTTTGTTTTCCATTTTGAATTTTTCTACTGTTATATATACAACTGCATCATTGTAAAAACGGTATAAATAATATCGGCGCACTTGTGAAAGAATATTAGACTCACCAGTTGACATGTATTGGACGTGTGGCATGATTTGTTTACTCTTGAACATTGGCAAAAATCAAACATTTTGCTACTTTGAGCTCAATTTCAAGGTACTTGTCCTGGTGACACCAATCAAAATCATCACTATTTCTGTAATATATCTTCCATTCTATCAAATAAGACCAAGAAAACGAGAATACAACCATAAATACCATACGAAAATACACTCAAAAGTTGGTCAGAGTTTTTTTTTTCTCATTATGCACTGTGTGCTTCAGGATTTTTTTTATACTGCGCACACTGACCACACAGACCCATTCTTTCATATGTAGGCCTGCCAGCTTTCTTCCACCAAATTTGAAGGCACTAGAATTTTCGCGTACAAGTACGTGACCGACCCTGACTGCAATGACGTACGTCATCACTGAAAAAGAGAATGTACAGTAGAACCCCCGTATCCGCGGATTTGGTTTCCGCGGTTTCAGTTATCCATGGTTTACCGTGGCCCAAAGATAACCCTCAATTTTGCTTAATAATGGCCCAGGAGAAGGGGTTACTAGACCCTTGCTCCTAGCATTTTAGTCACCTCTTACACATACATGGCTTAAGGAGGAAGAATATTATTATTATTATTATTTTTATTATTATTATTTATACTCATGTAAAGAGATAAACTCAAGTAGATTATTCTGTACAGTGGACCCCTGAGTTACGTTCACCTCGGAAATCGTACAATTATGTAAGTGTAATATTGTAAGTGCTTTTGTAAGTGTATTTTTGGGGGTCTGAAATGGACTAACCTACTTGACATTATTTCTTAAGGGAGAAAATTCGTTCGGTAATGGCACTTGAGCAGCCTTCTGGAATGAATTATGATTGTAACTCGGGGGTCCACTGTATTTGCTAAATTATAGATCACTTATTTTTTTCATTATATGCAGATATTTGTACACACCTGTTGACGTGCCTCCCAGTGTTGGGTAGCTAATGTATGCATGGCACTGGCATATGTCTGGAGATCCTCTTCGTGTTGTGTGTGTTGTTTCCACAATCGCGCTGCATCTTCACCTGCACATATACACAAACATCTAAGTAATTCGATTTTTACCTCAAAAATTCTAAAAAAATTGATGATAAAACACAAATTTAGATTAGGATGTGATATATGAAACAGTAAACCCTCCATATAATGAATGGACTATTAGAGGAAGAGGATGGCTAGTAATGACAGTTATGGTGGATAGAGATTGGTTTGCCATGATAGTAACAACGACAACTATGTGACCAATGGACTTTAATCGTTGTTTCTGAAATGACTCACCCAGCAAATTTTGTAGTGTGTTTCCAAGCCATTTATATGAAATCTTAAAATACTGAGGGTTTACTGTAGAGACATACCTTGCTAATACGGTGGGTTAGGTTCCAAACGACTCGCCATGAAGCAAATCACAGCCTCTTTTTCACTTACCAGTGCATTTAAAAGCCTAAAAACATATTTACACTATCATTTATTAAATGCACAATAGAGCAAGCCAAAAGTAAGAATAATAAATAAAAAATGCTACAGTACTAACCGAATGTGCGCGTCACCGCCAAAAATAATAAACACAAATATAATTGAAAAGTGCCGTGTCAGCCAAGCGCTCTAAAGCTAGTGCTGCATTAGCGAGACATGCCTGTAATTGGATGATATTTGTGTAATGTGTAGAAACTTTGGGTCATTAAATTGAGGGTTTATTTTTGTCAGAAGATGTGAGTGTTAAGTTCCATGCTACCCCTTCCCCCGTACACCTGGGGTTATTTAATTTAGAATGAAGGAATTTTTTTAAGCTGTACTTGAAAGCCGGTCACTAGTAGAATGTTTTACATAAGTTGTCGTCAGTACTACAACATAAAAGAAAGACATTTGGACAATTGGTGACCAGGAAATTCTTATTATGAATGATAAAGCTATACTCCAAGCAAATGTCCACAATAAAGGTTTGCTCTACATCAGATACGTACATCTACCATATTTGTTGGCAATATTCGCCATCCAACATCTCATCTTCAACAACTGATAAATTAGGTATTATATTTACAAGCATAACTAAGCTTAAACCCAAAAGAGTCATACAGTGCTGGACAAATTAGGTAGGAACACTGTAGTGCCTGGGACGTGAGTCTGAGTTATACTGGCACAGTTCTAAACCAAGTTATTCACCCCATGGCATGGCAATTTTAAAATTACTAGCCCACTGCTCTCACCACTAAATGGCAATCTTTGGACTGCCATGCCACAGTTCGACTCCTGAGTTGCTTATAAGCTGGAGTTGCATTAAATTATAAGCATTTATCTTAGAAATTTTATTAAACAAATACTACAGTAAACCTTTGGTAAGACACTAATAGAGGAGTGCAGACCATAGCATGGGCGGGATAGAATCCACGATCAGAGTCATAAAACTCCAGACTGCAATCGTGTCATTAAGATTTCATGAGTCATGTTGAGGAGTGCAGTGCTTGTGGTAATGGCTACCGATGAGTCTTTTACCAAAATAGCAACAATAACAGACAATTCTATAACCAGTGAACTTTGTCCGCTGTTTCCGAATCAACCGACCCAGTGGATTTTGTCTCATATTTCAAAGGTCCACTACATTGAGGGTTTATTGCAGCTCACTAAATAACATGCATTTTTATTACTGCTATACTCAAAGCTTTAAGCCTATAGGACTCACAGAGCACCTGAGAAATGGGAAGTAATATATCATCAAAGGAAGCAAAGAGTAGCTCCAATTTCCTGGATCAAGAACCTTTTACCTATTTCATGGTAACCCGTCCCCCTCAAAAAGTAGTTTTGAAATAGACTAGATAAATATGTAGGTGGGTGAGCAGGACCTACTTAGCATGGACCAGTAGGACTACTGTACTGCTCAGCATGGACCAGTAGGACTACTGTAGTGCTCAGCATGGACCAATAGGACTACTGTAGTGCTCAGCATGGTCCAGTAGGACTACTGTAGTGCTCAGCATGGACCAGTAGGACTACTGTAGTACTCAGCATGGACCAGTAGGACTACTGTAGTGCTTAGCATGGACCAGTAGGACTACTGTAGTGCTCAGCATGGACCAGTAGGACTACTGTAGTGCTTAGCATGGACCAGTAGCATTACTGTAGTGCTCAGCATGGACCAGTAGGACTACTGTAGTGCTTAGATAAGTAAGTTTAGTTTATTAGGTAGACCCTTGGCTTGGTAGGCAGCGCTCTTGCCTCACACTGAGTGTCAATGGTTCAATTCCTGGCCAGGTGGAAACATTAGACACGTTTCCATACACCTGTCATCCCTGTTCACATAGCAAGTCAGTAGGTACCTGGGTGTTAGTGGACTGGTGTGGGTGGCATCCTGGGGGACAAGATTGAAGGACCACAGTGGAAATAAGATGTACTGACTTTCCTGGAAATAAGATGTACTGACTTTCCTGGGTTATCCTGGGTGGCTAACCCTCCTACCCTGGGTTATCCTGGGTGACTAACCCTCCTACCCTGGGTTATCCTGGGTGGTTAACCCTCTCTACCCTGGGTTATCCTGGGTGGCTAACCCTCCTACCCTGGGTTATCCTGGGTGGTTAACTCTCTCTACCCTGGGTTATCCTGGGTGGCTAACCCTCCTACCCTGGGTTATCCTGGGTGGTTAACCCTCTCTACCCTGGTTATCCTGGGTGGCTAACCCTTCTACCCTGGGTTATCCTGCGTGGTTAACCCTCTCTACCCTGGGTTATCCTGGGTGGCTAACCCTCCTACCCTGGGTTATCCTGGGTGGTTAACCCTCTCTACCCTGGGTTATCCTGGGTGGCTAACCCTCCTACCTTGGGTTATCCTGGGTGGTTAACCCTCTCTACCCTGGGTGGCTAACCCTCCCTACCCTGGGTTATCCTGGGTGGTAAACCCTCCTACCCTGGGTTATCCTGGGTGGTTAACCCTCTCTACCCTGGGTTATCCTGGGTGGCTAACCCTCCTACCTTGTGTTAAAAATCTGAACAAATCTGATCTTACATTATATATAGATACACACAAGTACAGTTGCACAAATTTAAGCAATTGCAATTATCATGCATAGTAACATATGTGTAAATTACCAAGGATAACCCCCCAAAAAAAAAGGTTGAACAAAGCGACTTATTTCCACTGGGGTCCACCATAACCTGGTTGATCCATCCCCAAATCAAGAAAATTACCCCCCAATGAAAAGCAGGGGTGCCACTAGCACGTTGAGAGACAACACAATAAGTGTCAGGGGCCCAAGACTATTCAACTGCCTCCCAGCATACATCAGGGGGATTACCAACAAACCCCTGGCTGTCTTCAAGCAGGCACTGGACAGGCACCTGAAGTCAGTACCTGACCAGCCAGGCTGTGATTCATACGTTGGACTGCGTGCAGCCAGCAGTAACAGCCTGGTTGATCAGACTCTGATCCAACATGAGCCTGGTCACAGACCGAGCCACAGGGGCGTTGACCCCTGGAACTCTCTCCAGGTATACTCCAGGTAAAAGAGTCAAAGTGATTTATTTCCATGGGGTCGACCATAACCTGGTTAATCCATGACAAAATCAAGAAAATAATTACCCAGCTTGTACTGCTTCCTGAGATGCTTGTGTGTCCTCCTCACCACCTCAGCCAGTCTCTTGCCCTCTTTATCCATCCTTCAACTTTATTATACTCATTTCAGCAAATTCTCATGTATTCAAAGAATGCCCTAAACCCGTAAGGGCTATACGGCACCTGGGGGAAAAGAACGGGTTAATTTATTCGGTTTAAAAGTCTAATAACTACATGAGGGTCATTAAGGACTACAAATCATGTGTACCAGTATGTAAGTCTGTTTAAGTACAGGTACACAAATACAGTTACACAAATTATCATACATAGTAACATATATGTAAATTCCCTAACATATAGTAACATATGTGTAAATTACCTAACATATAGTAACATACGTGTAAATTACCATGTGCATAATGTGTAAATTACTCGACCGACACCTCCCTAATTAATCTGATGGACTATCTGAGAACTGAAATGTCGCTAGTAAATAACACAGTTTACCTTATTCCGTGGCCTGGTGGCTACAGTACAGCTCTCACTTCACACGGCGAGTGTCCGGGTTCGATTCCCAGCGAGGGTAGAAACATTGGATGTGTTTCCTTACACCGGTTGTCTATGTTCACCCATCAGTAAAATAGGTACTTGGGTGTTAGTCGACTGGTGTGGGTCGCATCCTGGTACAAAACTGACCCAATTTGCGAGAAATGCTCTACATAACAAGGGGCTTTCTATATATGTATATAGTAGTATGTCATTGATGTCAGCTATGGTCTGTATACCTTGTACACGTACTTGTAGTAAATACGTATAGCTATTATTATTATATTATTACTATAAGGTGGGGTCCACCTCTGGTACAAATTGTGGGACTCATAGCCTCGGAGAAGTGGATAAAAAGGCTTCAAGGAAGAATATTTGGATTTCGTCCTGATGCCATTTGAATATTCCACTTCTCCTACCACCCCATCTTTTTTTTTTTTTTTTTACCAATAGGTATATTTTATTACATAATATGGTACAAAAGATTTAAGAGATACATTGTTGATATAAAGATGGCATATACAGTACACGAGGTGAGAGATACATGTCTAGTACATATTGTTACATGTTTGTCACTGATTATAATGCGAAAATCTCATCCAGCTCTTCCGAGCTGGGGCGCGTGCCCAGAATACAGCATGCATTACCCCTCTGAACAGCAGCGCTGAGTCGCTGGAACAGAAAACTAGCTGCCCTGGGATCCCTAGTTACCCTGTTGAGTCTTTTGCCCAGCTTCTTGAGGAACTTAGATGCACTCTTTCCCCTTTTATTGTAACTGCTCTTCAAACAGTTGAGTTACTTACCTGTTTTAACTTCTAAGGTTGAAATAATAAGTTGTTACAAAGACCCCAATGGAAATAAGTCACTGTGTCTGTCTTTTTTTTGTGTTATCCTGGTGGGTAATCTATGCATATGCTGCCGTGTATGATAATTTATGTGTACTTGTACCTTAATAAACTTACATACTTTCTTACCTACTTACGAATATACTTACGTACGTACATACGTATTTATGTACTTATGTACTTACTCATGTACATATATGTAGTACTTACTTTCTTACATACATACAGTGGTACCTCTACTTATGAGCAGCTCCCAACTCAAACAATTATGTAAGTGTATTTTTGTAGGTGCTTTTGTAAGTGTATTTTTGGGGGTCTGAAATGGATTAATCTAATTTTCATTATTTCTTATGGGAAAAAATTCCTTCAGTGTCGGCACTTGAATAGCCGTCTGGAACAAATTAGCTCGTAACTCGAGGTACCACTGTACTTACTTTCTTATGTACGTACTTACTTTCTTATGTACCTGGAGAGGGTTCCGGGGGTCAATGCCCCTGGGGCCCTGTCTGTACCAGGCTTCATGGTGGATCAGGGCCTGATCAACCAGGCTGTTACTGTTGGCCGCACACACACCGACATATGAACCACAGCCTGGCTGGTCAGGTACTGACTTTAGGTGCCTGTCCAGTGCCTGCTTGAAGACAGCCAGGGGTCTACTGGTAATCCCCCTTATGTATGCTGGGAGGAAGTTGAACAGTCTTGGGCCCCTGACACTTATTGTGTTGTCTCTTATCGTGCTAGTGGCACCCCTGCTTTTCATTGGGGGATGTTGCATCGTCTGCCGAGTCTTTTGCTTTCGTGTGCAGGTTTGGTACTAATCCCTCTAGAATTTTCCACGTGTATATGATCATGTATCTCTCCCGCCTGCATTCTAGGGAGTACAGGTTTAGGAACTTCAAGCATTCCCAGTAATTGAGGTGGTTTATCACAGTTATGCGTGCCATGAAGGTTCACTGCACATTTTCTAGGTCAGCAATTTCACCCGCCTTGAAAGGTGCCATTAGTGTGCAGCAATATTCCAGCCTAGATAGAACAAACGACCTGAAGAGTGTCATCATGGGCTTGGCATCCCTAGTTTTGAAAGTTCTCATTATCCATCCTGTCTTTCTTACGTACATACTTACTTTCTTACATATGTACTTACTTTCTTACGTACGTACTTACTTTCTTACGTGCGTACTTACTTTCTTATGTACATACTTACTTTCTTATGTATGTACATACTTTCTTAGATAAGTATGTACTTTCTTATGTACGTACTTTCTTAGGTACTTACTTTCCTACGTACGCATTTACTTTCTCACGTACGCACTTACTTTCTTACATAAGGACTTACTTTCTTACGTACGTACTTTCTTACGTACGTACTTTCTTACGTACGTACTTTCTTACGTACGTACTTTCTTACGTACGTACTTTCTTACGTACGTACTTTCTTACGTACGTACTTTCTTAGTACTACTTTCTTACGTCATACTTCTTACGTGCTTACTTTCTAGTCACTTTTTCTTACGTACGTACTTCTTACGTACGTACTTACTTTCTTTACGTACGTACTTACTTCTCTACGTACGACTTTTCTTACGTATACTTTCTTACGTACGTACTTACTTTCTTACGTACGTACTTACTTTCTTACGTACGTACTTACTTTCTTACGTACGTACTTACTTTCTTACGTACGTACTTCTTACGTACGTACTTACTTTCTTACGTACGTACTTACTTTCTTACGTACGTACTTACTTTCTTACGTACGTACTTACTTTCTTACGTACAGTATGTACTTACTTTCTTACGTACGTACTTACTTTCTTACGTAGGTACTTACTTTCTTACGTAGGTACTTACTGTCCTTGAAGGAGCAGGTGTTATTGTTATTGGGGTTGTTAAGGGGTAGCAAAGCTCACAATTTATCGAGGCCCTGATTTTGGGGGAATTTTCCCAAATTTTGGGTGAAAATTATAAAGGAAAGAAAGTTTTCTCGGGAAGAAAAAAGGAAGTGGGATAATACGTTGATATTTATGTCAGGTTGACCCCTCCATGCTTGAACCCCACTGGACCCCACTGGAAATAAGTATGATAATAATGTATGATAATTGTACTTATGTGTACCACTACCTAAATAAACTTACTTTACTTAGTTAAGTAAGTTTATTCAGGTACAGGTACACATAAATACAGTTATATAAATTGTCTTACATAGCAGCACATGTGTAGATTACCCACCAGGATAATACAGTTACTTTACTTTACTTACTGTACATACTTCACTTACTTTAGTTATTTACTTACTTTACTTACTGTACATACTTCACTTACTTTACTTACTACTTTACTTATTTACTTTACAATGGAAATAAGTCACTCTGTCTGACTTTTTTGGGTTATCTTAGGTTCTCTATACATATGCTGCTATGTATAATAATTTATGTAAATGTAATTGTGTATACCTGAATAAACTTACTTACTTACTTATACTTACTTTACTTACTACTTTACTCACTTTACATAGTTCACTTTACTTATTTTACTTTACTTACTTTACTTTACCTTACTTTAGTAAGTAAGTTTATTCAGTATACACAAATACAGTTACATAGATTATCATACATAGCAGCATATGTGTAGAGAACCTAAGATAACAACAAAGTCAGACAGTGACTTATTTCCATTGGGGTCCTTTTTATACCTTAATATTATACATTGTAGGATATATATGTTATTATACTATAAAGGATATATGTATACTAGGAATAAGGTAAAAAGAGTTATTTATATATACATGTATGTTAGCTAAAAAATAAAAATAATTCTCCCTTTCTGTCGCTACATTCATTAGGTACCTTTTGTCGCTCATTCATTATCCTTATGTGTACATTCTTTACTGTCGCTACATTCATTAGGTACCTTTATGTCGCTACATTCATTAGGTACCTTTTTGTCGCTACATTCATTAGGTACCTTTTTGTCGCTACATTCATTAGGTACCTTTTTGTCGCTACATTCATTAGGTACTTCTTTTAGGTTCTCTCTTCTTGAACTGGCTCATGCTATGACTGGCTTTGACATGTGCAGGCAGTCTGTTCCATTTCCCTTTATTGCTGTACAATAAAAGGTGTTTGGTGGCCCGGTGGTCTGGTGGCTAGAGCTCTCGCTTCACACACGGAGGGCCCGGGTTCGATTCCCGGGGGGTGGAAACATTTCGACGTGTTTCCTTACACCTGTTGTCATGTTCACCTAGCAGCAAATAGGTACCTGGGTTGTTAGTCGACTGGTGTGGGTCGCACCCTGGGGGACAAGATTAAGGACCCCAATGGAAATAAGACAGAGTCTTCGATGACGCACTGACTTTCTTGGGTTATCCTGGGTGGCTAACCCTCCGGGGTTAAAAATCTCATTTATACCTAACTATGTATCATTGTATCATGTCTACCTAACTATGTATCATTGTACCATGTCTAAATAAACATTATTATTATTATTATTATTATTATTATTATTATTATTATTATTATTATTATTATTATTATTATTATTATTATTATTATTATTATCTTATTGAAGCCTGACCACTGACTGTGGGTACTTTACTTATTTTTATTACTTATTTTACTTTATTTACTTTTTACTTACTTTACTTTATTTAACTTTACTTATTTTGATTACTTATTTTACTTTACTTACTTTACTTATTGTACTTACTTTACTTGCTGTACTTACTTTACTTTACTTATTAACACCTGAGTCAACAAAGGGTCTCTCTCATGGCTTAAATCTCTTCTTCCAGAAGTAAACAAAGCACCTGGATAATATTTATCATACAAATAATCCAAAAGCACTAAAAAAAAACACCATAAATATCACCAAACACAGCACAATAAATGCAAAAAAAAATTGGTATGTGTAGTTGTCATTGTAGGGTTGAATACGAGGGTAAATAGTGAGGGAAATATTTACCAGGAGGGCAGGATGTTAAGAGCAGCAGTGTGGCACAAACAATGGCGTTACCAGACATGTGAATGACATATACTGCGCCAGAAAACCCGCTGTCTACCCCTCCACCGGTGTACCAGAGGTGAGGCTGGAGTCGTGGTGGTGGTGGGGAAGTGTTGGTGAGTGTGTGGTGACAGGTGGCAGCCAGAGACACCACCAACAACTGTCTGGCAGGGTATCTTTCCTACATTCAAACTTCCCTCCTCCATCTCTCCAACTATACCATAGTTGCCTCGATATGTTTGACACTGCCTCACCTCTCACGGTAATGGCTTCACCGTATAGGTGAACGGGTGTTTATTTGGAACGTGGATGGTATAGGTGGGCGGCGGTGGTGCTGTTATATCAGTAGTTATTGAATGACTGGCTGGCCACTCATAGTTATTGCAATGTTATGGTTCACTGTTACTGGCCTCTTGCAGTGCCATGTTGCACTGCAACCTCCTGTAGGGATCCTTGGGCACTGTTCTAGGGCAGTGCCTTGATGTTAGGGTAGTGCTCTTGATTCAAAGAATTTGTTACTCATAGTCATTGCAATGTTATGGTTCACTGTTACTGGCCTCCTGCAGTGCCATGTTGCACTGCACCTTCTTGTAGGGATCCTCTGGAACTGTTCTAGGGCAGTGCCTTGATGCTAGGGAGGTGCTCGTAATTTGAGGAATTTGAGCTGCTCATTGCAACATTGTTCCTTCACTGTATTTGGCCTCCTGCAGTGCTATGTTGCACTGCACCTTCTTGTAAGGATCCTCAGGCACTGTCCGAGGGCAGTGCCTTGATGCTAGGTAGGTACTCTAAATTTGAGGAATTTCTGCTGCCGATAGTCATTGCAACATTATGGTTCACTGTTACTGGCCTCATGCAGTGCCATGTTGCACTGCACCCTCTTGTAGGGCTCCTCTGGAACTGTCCGAGGGCAGTGCCTTCATGGTAGGGTAGTGCTCTTAATACGAGGAATTTGAGCCGCCCATTTGTATTGCAACGTTATGGTTCACTGTTACTGGCCTCATGCAGTACCATGTTTCACTGCAACCTCTTGTAGGGCTCCTCTGGAACTGTCCGAGGGCAGTGCCTTGATACTAGGGTAGTGCTCTTAATTCGAGGAATTTGAGCCGCCCATAGTCATTGCAACGTTATATTTATTCACTGTTACTGGCCTTCTGCAGTGCCATGTTGCACTGCACCCTCTTGTAGGGCTCCTCTGGAACTAACAGAGGGCAGTGCCTTGATGCTAGGGAGGTGCTCTTGATTCGACGAATTTGAGCTTTCCCCCCACCATAACCTGATTGCTTTCCGGTTGCCATCCATCAAGAAAGGTTCCATGATGGGGAGGGAAGCACCTGGCTTCCACTTCCTTGGATTGAACCTGTTTACTTCCCATTCACCCAGGTGCTGTATGACCCCTGTGGGTTTAGGGCTTTCCCCATGAATATAATAATCCCATCCTCATGTGTAGCAAGACTCCTATAGGTTTATAACTTCCCCATGAATATATAATCCCATCCCAATGTGTAGCAGGACCCATACAGGTTTAGTGCTTCCCCATGAATAAGGTTGTCATATTAGGTTATTTTAGGCTGAAATAAGCACATTTTATTTGGTTAGATTAGATTTTTCCCATTTTTACAACAAGAATATCTGAAATGTAAAATAAACTTACATTGCACATTTCAAACCACCATATAATTAATCGCTGAAATCTGTCAAAGAGTATCCATCTATTATTACCCCAGAATTTACCAGGTCTAACATTCTCGAGTTATTGCACAGTTCAATAACAATCAGACCCTTTCTCTAAGTAAGATTCACTGTCCTGTGGCCTGGTAGGCAACGCTCTCGCCTCGCACACTGAGTGTCTGTGGTTCAATCTACGGCCGGGTGGAAACATTGGGCGTGTTTCCTTACATCTGATGTCTCTGTTCACTTAGCAGTAAGTAGGTACCTGGTTGTTAGTGGACTGGTGTGGGTCACATCCTGGGGGACAAGATTGAAGGGACACAATGACAATAAGACAGACAGTCCTCAATGACACATTGACTTTCTTGGGTTATCCTGGATGGCTAAATCTCCAGGGTTAAAAATCTGGACAAAATCTTATAGTTTGAAGATCAGAAAAGACATTCTCAAATTGATCACAGAAGCCACTATCATATTTTGGTTCTGTAAAATTGGCAAAGCAGAGCCTTCATAACCTAATAGCAATCTGAACCTTCCTCTGGGTATGGCATACCAGCATTAAAAGTTTGAAGCCTACCAGTAGAACTGTTCCCAAGTTATTTTGTGGAAATCTATGAGAAGGAAGAGCAGCAATGTATGACCCTTGTGGGTTTAGAGCTTAGTTTTAATTATAATAATAAAAATATGAGAGAAGAGAAAAGGCAAAGTCAGGCAACTACTGTACTAAAGAGTTAAGCACAGTATTCCTTTTGGGTATACTGTACCCAATAAAAATTTGCAAACTTTAAATGGTCTACACAGCAGTTATGTTTTAGGTTACTTCAAGTTAAATAATCTGATGTTGCTTTTAAGATTTTTATTTTTATTAACACATCGGCCGATTCCCACCAAGGCAGGGTGGCCCGAAAAAGAAAAACTTTCATCATCATTCACTCCATCACTGTCTTGCCAGAAGGGTGCTTTACACTACAGTTATAAAACTGCAACATTTACACCCCTCCTTCAGAGTGCCGGCACTGTACTTCCCATCTCCAGAACTCAAGTCCGGCCTGCTTTTAAGATACGCCATATAAATTCTGTATGTGCAGTAAGAAACTTGAGCAGTAATGTTGAAAATTTATGAGTAAATGTAACTATTCAGTGGAGTGACTGAGATTTTAATCCATACTCTGGCAATTCTAAAATTACCAGCATGTGGTTAGCTATTTGATTACTATTCAATATTTTGACATTTGCAATGCATTAATAATTTCTTATATTTCAGGAAAGACACTGAGTATCATCATAATGCCCAGCTCTAACCGTGACATTGTTCAGGAGCTTCAGGAGATTCTTCGTCTCTGGGAAGAAGACCAGTCTGTTGCTTCTAAAGATCCAACACCTCATCTTATTAAACTATGTGAACTATTTGAACGAGAAACTTTTAACTTCTTAAAAAAGGTATGATATTCTATATATAAAAACATTTTTTTTAAAGAAATGAGTACAGTACAGAGTGCTATATTTTGAGATATTTAAAATTTAAAAAAATGCTAATTATGAATACAGTAAAGGGTTGCCAGACATTAGATTATTTTATGTTTTTTAATTGTTCACCCATAATGTGTTGCCTGTAGGGCATAGTGCACTCCTCTTGTGGTCTGTTTTGCAATTTGTGTAATTTTGTATATGTGTCTTTGTAAAGCCCTTGTAAATGTCTGTGGCAAACAGTTGCCAGCATGGCTGTAGATCTATGTTATGCAGTTTAAAATGTGTACATGTCCTGCACAAATGTTCGAATTTTAATAATTTGAAAAAATTTCAGGATCCAGATCCTTTTGATGATCGCCACCCTGTGACTTCTGAACCAGAATGTGCCCTGGGACAAATTTTACGTGCCCTTTTTAAAAAGGATAATTTTGTGACAAAATTGGTGAATCATTATCTCCGCGAAAATTATTTCACTAGTTTAGGCTTGACTCAAGATTCTACCGACCTTAATACAGCAGCATGTCGTCTCTTGCTAGACTTGCTTTATGGCCTCGACATTCCTCAGGTAAGCTACAAGGACCCCAGTGGAAATAAGTGACTGTCTGACTTTCTTGGTTTTTTTTTTTTTTTTTTTTTCAACAAGTCGGCCGTCTCCCACCGAGGCAGGGTGACCCAAAAAGAAAGAAAATCCCCAAAAGAAAAAAAAACTTTCATCATCATTCAACACTTTCACCACACTCATACATAATCACTGTCTTTGCAGAGGAGCTCAGATCGACAGCTGAGAAAAGTCCCTCCCAGCTGTCACTATCTCAGACCCCTCCTTTAAAGTGCAGGCATTGTACTTCCCATTTCCAGGACTCAAGTCCAACTAAACTAACTGGTTTCCCTGAATCCCTTCACACAATGTTACCCTGCTCACACTCCAACAGATCGTCATGTCCCAAAAACCATTCGTCTCCATTCACTCCTATCTAACACGCTCACACATGCTTGCTGGAAGTCCAAGCCCCTTGCCCACAAAACCTCCTTTACCCCTTCCCTCCAACCTTTTCTAGGACTGACCTACCCGCCTTCCTTCCCTACAGATTTATATGCTCTCCAAGTCATTCTACTTTGATCCATTCTCTCTAAATGACCAAACCACCTCAACAACCCCTCTTCAGCCCTCTGACAAATACTTTTAGTAACTCTACACCTTCTCCTAATTTCCACATTCCGAATTTTCTGCATAATATTTACACCACACATTGCCCTTAGACAGGACATCTCCACTGCCTCCAGCCTCCTCCTCGCTGCAGCATTTGCAACCCATGCTTCACACCCATATAAGAGTGTTGGTACCACTATACTTTCGTACATTCCTTCTTTGCCTCCATGGATAACGTTTTTGTCTCCACAGATACCTCAATGCACCACTCACCTTTTTTCCTTCATCAATTCTATGGTTAACCTCATCCTTCATAAACCCATCCGCTGACACATCAACTCCCAAATATCTGAAAACATTTACTTCTTCCATAATCCCTCTCTCCAATGTGATATCCAATTTTTCTTTATTTAAATCGTTTGATACCCTCATCACCTTACTCTTATCTATGTTCACTTTCAACTTTCTACCTTTACACACTCTCCCAAACTCGTCCACTAGCCTTTGCAACTTTTCTTTAGAATCTCCCATAAGCACAGTATCATCAGCAAAAAGTAACTGTGTCAACTCCCATTTGCATTTAATTCTCCATAATTTAATCCCACCCTCTCCCCAACACCCTAGCATTTACTTCTTTTACAACCCCATCTATAAATATATTAAACAACCATGGTGACATTACACAACCCTGTCTAAGACCTACTTTTACCGGGAAGTAATCTCCCTCTCTCCTTGGGTTATCCCAGGTAATTTATTCTACATATGATAATTGCACTTATGTGTTCCTGTGCCTAAATAAACTTACTTAAGCTTTTTTTTTTATATATACAGTGGACCCCGGTTTACGTTATTAATTCGTTCCAGAATGCTGTTCAAGTGCCGTTACGAAACGAATTTGTTCCCATAAGGAATAATGTAAATTAGATTAGTCCTTTTAGACCTCTAAATATACACTTACAAAAGCACTTACAAAAATACACTTACATAATTGTTCGAGTTTGGAGGTGAACGTAAACCGGGGGTCCACTGTATATGTAATGCTAGTTAAAAGCTACACTCATTCTTTTACATTATCTTCCACTCTTAGCTTCCTCACAAGACTCTAGTACTGCCACTCCACTAGTATAATGTCGGTATACTGCATACTATCAGATCAGCATTTTAATATATTAGATGTAAAGTACATGCACATATTCCATTTGAATTGCCGCAATCATGATATTATGTGTTCATTCCTCCTAACAAATTATTCCATTTCTCCCTGTAAATTTCCACATTTCATCTTTTTTATGTGCTGTCTCTCTTCCCCTCTTCCCTATTCCCCTGACTCCCCACTTCTTCTGTTCCTCCTTACTGGAAGATTTCTATAAAATATTTTTCTCAGAAAAGTGGATTACTGGAATGTAGTCAATAAAGGATTGCATTATACTCATTTGTCTATTTTTCTGTGATATCATTGTAGTGCACACCTCGTAATCTTGTAGACCACTTAGGTTCATACCACACTTTTCCATAACATTTGCAGTCCACATTCTACTCAGTCTAAAATGCACAGGAGAAAATCCTTTTGTGAATCCTGGAAAAGGTTTTGATATACAGTTGTGCATGTATACATACTGAATAAAATTGTAGAGGATTCAGGAGATAATAAGGGAATGTAAAAAAGAAAATCTATTATTTAACTAGCTTGGATTGCCATGACTCTTAATTATTTGTTTATGATTTTACAGTTACTACTTTTGTTGTCTTTTCAGGCCACCCTGCCTTGGTGGGATACGGCCAGTTTGTTGAATGGAGAAAGAAAGATTTTACAGTTGTGTAATTAGCAGAATGTTTACAAGTGATAGTTTGCTCAATAACAACCACATGAAGAGACAAACTCAGGAGATTGATTGATCTGTATATTTTGACCCCCTTGTGGGATCCTCCTCAGTTTAATTTATCATCTATTACCTTGTACATGTATTAATAATTAAAATATTCTTGCCACAGATAAATTATTAATAACTTGAACATTTTGTATAATTTTAAATGCTCCTCCACAGGTATTCAGCGAATCGGAAACAACTGTAATGAGACTTTTCTCGTGGTCAGAGAAAGGCCCAGAACCTCTCCGAACTTATGCCACAGGCCTCCTTGCGGCAGCCATGGACATTCCTGAAATTGCAGCTTCTTTTAGGGATTATAACACCCATCTTGTACCTATTATGCTGAAACGATTATGGGAGCTTAAAGACGAGAGTAAGTGCAATACAGTGAAAGTCTTGTTCTTGTGCTGTTCAGTTTGGAGTTCATGGCAAGAATGATTTAGATATGCTTAAAACTTGTTTCTTCTATTAGTTGCAACAATGTCAAACAAATTTCACTCATAATATTTCCTATTTAAATTATAGTTTTTACCTAACTTGTGAGTGAGTTGTAACCTTATGTCAGTTATACTATGTATATTTTTATTATGCTGATCAAATTATCCCTCACATTCTGCTGCATCCACAATACTGTAGTGCCATTTGTTTTCCGATGGTGCATATTGCATTATGGGCTTGGACAGTTAATCGAAAATGTTCTTTACGTAATTACCAGCAGGTAATATTTTATAATGTTAGGTAAGAGGACACAGATGCAACTATATATACGCCCTCTCTGTCCTTGCATTATTTGTAACAGTTGGACAAAGCTCCTGGAGAGCAAAACGTTGGCACAATAAAATGTCACATTAGTTGCACTTGTGTCCTTTTACCGAACATTTGTCAGTAATTCTATAATTGCACCCAGGGTTGGTCACGTACCTTACGCATAAATTCTAGCGCCTTCAAATCTAGTGGAAGAAAGCTGGCAGGCCTACATTGAAAGAATGGGTCTGCATGATCAGCGTGCACAGTATAAAAAAAATTCTGAAGCACACGGTGCATAATGAGAAAAAAAAACTGACCGTGTTTTTGGTTTAAAACAGTGACTTTCGAGTGTATTTTTATATGGTATTTATGGTTGTATTCTCGTTTTCTTGGTCTCATTTGATAGAATGGAAGATATATTACAGAAATAGTGATGATTTTGATTGATTTCATGAGACAAGTACAGTGTTGGAGTGGTTGGTATTTTTGTTTAATAAATGTACGAAATGTCACAACATCGTTTAGGAGTGAAGAAGAGCAGGATGTGAGTGTGGGGGAGGTGCGTGAGGCATTACGTAGAATGAAAGGGGTAAAGCAGCTGGAACTGATGGGATCATGACAGAAATGTTAAAAGCAGGGGGTTATACTATAGTGTTGGAGTGGTTGGTATTTTTGTTTAATAAATGTATGAAAGAGGGGAAGGTACCTAGGGATTGGCAGAGAGCATGTATAGTTCCTTTATATAAAGGGACGGGATTGCAGATGAGCAAGGAGGCTTTAGAGTGGGTAGGGGATGTGTAGATCAAGTGTTTACATTGAATCATATATGTGAACAGTATTAAGATAAAGGTAGGGAAGTTTTCATTGCATTTATAGATTTAGAAAAGGCATATGATAGAGTGGATAGGGGAGCAATGTGGCAAATGTTGCAAGTGTATGGAATAGGTAGTAAGTTACTGAAGGCTATAAAGAGTTTTTATGAGGATAGTGAGGCTCAGGTTAGGGTGTGTAGGAGAGAGGAAGATTACTTCCCGGTAAAAGTAGGTCTTAGACAGGGATGTGTAATGTCACCATGGTTGTTTAATATATTTATAGATGGGGTTGTAAAAGAAGTAAATGCTAGGGTGTTGGGGAGAGGGGTGGGATTAAATTATGGGGAATTAAATGCAAAATGGGAGTTGACACAGTTACTTTTTGCTGATGATACTGTGCTTATGGGAGATTCTAAAGAAGAAAAGTTGCAAAGGTTAGTGGACGAGTTTGGGAGGGTGTGTAAAGGTAGAAAGTTGAAAGTGAACATAGATAAGAGTAAGGTGATGAGGGTATCAAACAATTTAAATAAAGAAAAATTGGGTATCTCATTGGAGAGAGGGATTATGGAAGAAGTAAATGTTTTCAGATATTTGGGAGTTGACGTGTCAGCGGATGGGTTTATGAAGGATGAGGTTAACCATAGAATTGATGAAGGAAAAAAGGTGAGTGGTGCGTTGAGGTATCTGTGGAGACAAAAAACATTATCCATGGAGGCAAAGAAGAGAATGTACGAAAGTATAGTGGTACCAACACTCTTATATGGGTGTGAAGCATGGGTTGCAAATGCTGCAGCGAGGAGGCGGCTGGAGGCAGTGGAGATGTCCTGTCTAAGGGCAATGTGTGGTGTAAATGTTATGCAGAAAATTCGGAGTGTGGAAATTAGGAGAAGGTGTGGAGTTACTAAAAGTATTTGTCAGAGGGCTGAAGAGGGGTTGTTGAGGTGGTTTGGTCATTTAGAGAGAATGGATTAAAGTAGAATGACTTGGAGAGCGTATAAATCTGTAGGGGAAGGAAGGCGGGCTAGGGGTCGTCCTCGAAAAGGTTGGAGATAGGGGGTAAAGGAGGTTTTGTAGGCGAGGGGCTTGAACTTCCAGCAAGCATGTGTGAGCGTGTTAGATAGGAGTGAATGGGGACGAATGGTTTTTAGGACCTGACGAGCTGTTGGAGTGAGCATGGTAACATTTTGTGAAGGGATTCAGGGAAACCAGTTAATTGATTTAGTTGGACTTGAGTCCTGGAAATGGGAAGTACAATGCCTGCACTTTAAAGGAGGGGTCTGGGATAGTGACAGCTGGGAGGGACTTATTTTCAGCTGTCGTATCTGAGCGCCTCTGCAAAGACAATGATTATGTATGAGTGTGGTGAAAGTGTTGAATGATGATGAAAGTATTTTGTTTTTGGGGATTTTCTTTCTTTTTGGGTCACCCTGCCTCAGTGGGAGACGGCCGACTTGTTAAAAAAAAAAAGTACAGTGGACCCTCACTATTCGAACACTCCAAACTCGGCCTTTTATGTAAGTTTATTATTGTAAGTGCTTTTATAAGTACAGTGGTACCTCGGTTAACGATATTTTTTCATTCCAGAATGCTGTTCAAGTGCCATTACCAAACGAATTTATCCCATTAGGAATAATGTAAAATAGACTAGTCCTTTTAGACCCCCCAAAAATACACTTACAAAAGCATTTAAAAAAATAAACTTGCATAAAAGGGTGAGTTTGGGGACCATCGTTAACCGAGGTACCACTGTATATTTTTGGGGGTCTGAAATGGACTAATCTAATTTACATCATTCCTTATGGGAATAAATTTGTTTGGTAACAGCACTTCAACAGCATTCTGGAATGAAGAATGTTTGAATAGCGAGAGTCCACTGTACCTTGAAATTTAGCTCAAAGTAGCAAAAATGTTCGATTTTTGCCAATGTTCAAGAGTAAACAAATCATGCCAAGCGTCCACTGCACATCAACTGGTGAGTCTAATATTCTTTCACAAATGCGCTGATATTATTTATACAGTTTTTACAATGATGCAGTAGTATGTATACATAACAGTAAATCTTCTATTTTTTGTGAGAATAAAAATTCAAAATGGAAAGCAAAAGTAATGTAAGAGGGGCCTGGAGACGTGACTAATGAACAGATAAAATGTTATTTTAGTGCCAGGAATGTCTGTCTTGTTTATTCTGGACCAATTTTGAAATTGGCATCTTTTGAAATTTGTGTGAAATTGGCCAAATTGCTAATTTCTGACCACTTTACTGGATAGTTGAAATTAGTAAATGGACAGTTTCTGGCATTCAATCGATAGAACAAATGGAGTTCTAGTGAAATAGCTATGATTTTAGTCAACTGGAACATTGCAATTGGCCGAAAATTGGGCTCAAAGTGGGCGAAATCGCTGATGCGTAAATATCGTAGAGACCGCAAACTTTGCGAGACCATAATTCCATAGGTTTTCCATCAAATTTCATACTTTTGGCGTCATTATGATCGGAAAAAGATTCTCTTTATTTCATAAGATTTTTTTTTTTTTTCGAAAATTTTTCGACCCTGAGAACGAGTTTGGGAGAGGGCCTCTCAACCCTCAAAGGGTTAAACACATCTACACTGAACAAATTTTTGAAAGACATAGATCTGGTAAGATTAATTATGTGAAAGTAAGTGAATATGCAAATATTTTGCCAATATTGATGTCTTTGACAAAAGTCCTCAAAGGGCCTGTGTAATCTGTTGGTAAAAAATTGGCATTTGTCATTTGTCAGGTGCCTTTGCAAAATCCATGTCAGGAACATCTGCATTTCTGTCTTCTTTCAAAACCTCTGAATTTGTCAAAATCTAATAGTTTGACTCATGAAATTGTAATATGATTGCCAACTGCAGCTCGGCATTTATGAAAGCTATTTTCTTGATATCTTGGGAAAGTGAAGAGGAATCCTTCCTCCATAAGCTATGCATGTCGTAAAAGTGACTAAAATGCCGGGAGCAAGGGGCTAGTAACCACTTCTCCAGTATACATTACTAAATGTAAAAAAAGCTTTTCTTCTTTTTCGGGTCACCCTGCCTCAGTGGAGATGGCCGATGTGTTAAAAAAAGAAAAACTCCCTGGACTTTGTTCATGAGTGTGAATCTTCGTATTTTGGGCTTCTGTAAATTAGGGTACCCATTATGTCTGTGGCACTGAAATTTTTGAACATTTTAAAATGTTGATGTCACTTTAATAATTAATTTTTATTTAACCCATATTTTTTTTCTAGGTGGCGGCGTGGAAGAAGAGAAAAGTTCAGGATCCAAAGTTCCAGAACGTCCTTTTGCCCACCTCAATAATGAATCAATCAGTGCACCACCTCTCACAAATGGAGAAGAAGCAGATCACAAAGACGAAATTAACGAATCCAATTCTAAAAAAGTTAAATGTGAGTAGCTGCTCTAGCACAATATTTTGTCATGTATAGATAACTAAGCCCCTTCTGTTTACATTACTAAATTTAAAAAGAGAAACCAGCCGTGGGATACGGCTGGTTTGTTGAGAGAAAAAGAATATAGTATTGATAATTATAATTGGGGTTAATTTTATGTCTGTTGTGATCATTTTTATTCTGTGCATTAAATTTAATTTTTTTTTTAACCCACTTGTCTCCCACCGAGGTAATGTGACCTGAAAAATAAACTTTCACCATCATTTGCACTATCACTATCTTGCCAGAGGTGCACAGATAAAACAGTTTAGATGTCCTAAAATAATGTAGTTTACATGTTTTTTTTCTCAACAAGTTTACATGTATCAGATGTAAATCCTTCCTGGGTGCTCTAAGTAAATGTTAGCTAAGATAACAGTAAATGGGGGACCCATTGTCTGCTGGTTTAAGGATGTTATTTCTCTTCTTGGTCATGCACCTAGATGCTTCATCCATGGTAACTTCACAGACAATTTCAGGGAAGTTGAGCCCTCAATTCAATTCGCTTTGGGAGAAGAAATGGATGCCTGGCTACCCTTTTTTTGGATAGCCTTCTCATTAAGAGTGTCACTTGTTTCAAATTTGAAGTCTGTGAAAAGTCTGTGAACAAAGATGACCTGACTAATCTCTACTTGCACTACAATTTCAGAAATAAAAGAGGAGCAGTCATAGTTTTTTTTATTATTATAGAACTACCATGGAGAGAAGGCTTTTTTTTTTTATTTAATTATTATTTTTTTACCAGTAGCCGGCTGAATCTTGATACAGCTAATTGGTAGCTATTCATAATGCAGATCTTGTGTTTTCAAAGGTTTTGTATTCATTAAACTTTTTCTTGTATGTTATTTAACAGTTAAAGTAAAACTCTTAGCTGATCCTGCATAAAAAAAAATTATCTGTAATTTGTAAACATTAACTTTATTATGTCTTGCATTTCAGATGCAAATGCATGCACCACCTCACCCAAAAATACCAACACCAGTGGGACTTTCAACATTTTTGGCTCGCCCAAGGCATCACGAGACCTGGGTGATCCAATGCTCAACTCTGACTGCTCCAATTCCTCTTGGGCTGAACTCAGCAGTTACATCGTAGGAACCTACCAAATGTATCCCATGACACGTGACACCCAGCAGATATTTGTTCTTAAATACCTACGGCCGATTGGTGAATACCAGGAGGTAATAACTTCTCTCCACTCTTAATATTTTTTATGAGTTTGTTGATTGTTAAAGAAAATAACTCTATCATATGAGTGTTGGATATCATTTTTGTTAGGCAGTTTTAAGGCTCTGGTAAGAATTATTCAGAAGCAAATGCTTCTTTTTTTTAACTGATGCTGTTAATTGTTCTTTGATTGTGTTGTATATCATTACATTTTTATTGGTACAAGTAGAGAGTGACCTACATAGAGTGCTCTGTTTTGTAAATATCACTACTACTACTTCCATTACTACTGTTACTATTAAGACTATTTTTTCTTTAACAGTCTCTGGGTCATGTATATGAACACAATGCCCTTGAATTAATCTTCCACTATATGAACGTCAGAAAAACTGGAAATGCTCGCCTTTCCTTTGAAGGGTTGCGTTTCCTTGGTTCACTACTCTTTCACAAGAAATTCTGCCTCGAATTTGTCAACATGGGTGGAATGCAAAAGCTCTTGCAGGTTAGTATTTTATTTATGCATTTATCCCCTTGTGTGTATAGCAATATAATGAAAACTTATATTCATTGTATAATTTGGGTAATCTAAATAGTTTTGTTATATTTTATGTACTGTATTTTCTGGCATATAAGGTGCAGGAGCATATAAGATATATGAGACAATGTTTCCAAGTAGTTGTAACGTAACATTAGTAAACATCTGCTGAAGTGTAACCCAAAGCCTACCCTTGACTCTGACCTTGAGCATATACGGCACATGCTGATTTTCCAAGACTTTTTGTTGGGAAAAAAAAGCACGCCTTATATTCTGGAAAATACGGTAGTTACTCATAATTTTATTTAATGTGAGGCTCATTAAAATTTACCTGTAAATTATATAGTTTCTTTTTTTCTGTGTCAGGTCCCCCGTCCATCTCTTCCGGCAGATGGTGTAGCACTCTGCCTTTGGTATCTAGCTTATTGTGAAGAAGCTGTGGAGCGGATATGTCTCCTCCCGGATAATGTACTCTGTGAATTAATTCGCTACGCTCTGTGGCTTTTGGAGTGCTCACATCAGTCTTCTAGAACTCATTCAGTTATGTTCTTTGGCATGGTTTTCCGCTTTAGAGCAATTCTAGAAAGATTCGACGAGCAGGACGGCCTTCGTAAAGTTTTAAACATGCTCTCTACTCTCTCCTTATTCCAAGATGTTTGGGAACAAGATTCTCTTGATGAACCAAATGAAGTGATGATGTGGCAAACAGTGAAGCAAGTTTGTCTAAGTATAAAGCACTATTTTGAGGCCCATCTAGCCTTAAAAGTTCAGCACCTGCAGAGAATGACGACTAGAGACCACAGTTCAGGATCACAACACTCCTCACCAGCGTACAAGGTCAGTCTTGCTAGCTAACCTGTAGAACTGTGACTAGACCTCCCAAAGGGAAGGGGTTTTGGTAAATGGCTGTTCATTCAAGTATTTTGGAGCTGCCTTTCCATTTCTGTATCATGTTGTTGCTTCCAGTTAGGGCCTTTGCTATTGTTGTGCTAGCTGTTTGCTGAAGGAAGGAAGGTGGCTGTGGCTTGCCATTTGATTTTGGCAGCAGCAGTATGAGTGCTTTTATAGGCGAAGGACTATTTTTGAATACAGCCTCTCCTCACTTAACGATGGAGTTCTGTTCCTAAGACCACATCGTTAAACGAATTCGTCGCTGAGTGAAGAGCATACTATAATGGTAGTAAGTTTGTGTCGACCATCTTTGATATTGTTTTAATGTCACCTTTGCACCATTTATAATATTTCTGGTATTTTTTTAAATGTTTATATAGTAGTGTACTGTATATTGAAATAAACAGAAAAGAGTCAGCTATAATATACATTAATTAGGTATAAATACTGGTCAGAGCCCGTCGTAAGGCCGAGGCGTCGGTAAACGAGTACGTCACTAAGTGAGGAGAGGCTGTAGTTGTATATTAGCTAGATCATAATTAGTGTGACTACTTTAATATTTAGGAAGAGGGCCCTGCATATACACCTCTTTTTGGTGTTCCACATTTTCATTGGCTTTCATTTGAGCCATTGTTCAGCCCGCCCGTGATAATCGCCAGCAAGTAGAACATAATGAACAATGGCTCAGTTTGATCCCAACGTGGAACACCAAAGAGAAAGTGCTGTGTATGCGAGGCCCTCCTGTATTTGAAATTGGGAAGAAAACATTTAATTTTTCACTTTGCAGGCTGTGAATGTAACAACAGAAGTGATTGAACGCAACATTGAATACCTTCTAGAGAACCTGCCTCATAGAGCAAGGTGGAAACCAGTGGAACATTTTGTATCCTTGAAAGGCCTTCAGTTGTTACTACAGTTGGTGGCAATGGTACTCAACGAATCCTTCAGCCCTAAGTAAGTATTTTTCTCCTCTGTTCTCTGCTTTGGGCACAAGAAGTCATTATTCACTTGTGTTCTTTAATGGGAACACCATTCTTGCATCAGACATGTTCTTGTTTCAGATATACCTGTCCTTGTATCAGGCATAATTGTCCTTTGCTCATCTTACTTGTCTTTGTTTCAGACACATGTTTGATCAGGCACATTTATTCTGGTTTCAGACCTACCTGTCCTTGTTTCAGACACACATTCATTTATCAGGCATTTATTCTTGTTTTGACTCATACCACCTCATTTCAGATCAACTTGTCCTTGTTTCAGAAAACTGTAATAGTTAAAGAATTAAGTTGATAATTAATCTGAAGTTGTTTTAACCTTCACTTGTTTTTTTTTTCTCTCAACAAGTCGGCCATCTCCCACCGAGGCAGGGTGACCCAAAAAAGAAAGAAAATCCCCAAAAAGAAAATACTTTCATCATTCAACACTTTCACCACACCCATACATAATCACTGTCTTTCCAGAGGCGCTCAGATATGACAGCTGAGAATAAGTCCCTCCCAGCTGTCACTATCCCAGACCCCTCCTTTAAAGTGCAGGCATTGTACTTCCCATTTCCAGGACTCGAGTCCAACTAAATCAATTAACTGGTTTCCCTAAATCCCTTCACAAAATGTTACCCTGCTCACACTCCAACAGCTCGTCAGGTCCTAAAAACCATTCGTCTCCATTCACTCCTATCTAACACGCTCACACATGCTTGCTGGAAGTTCAAGCCCCTCGCCTACAAAACCTCCTTTACCCCTTCCCTCCAACCTTTTCGAGGACGACCCCTACCCCGCCTTCCTTTCCCTACAGATTTATACGCTCTCCAAGTCATTCTACTTTGATCCATTCTCTCTAAATGACCTACCATAAATCTTTTTTGTGAATACTGACGATAAAAATATGTATGAGTGATGTGAAAGTGTTGAATGATGATGAAAGTATTTTCTTTTTGGGTCACCCTGCCTCGGTGGGAGACGGCTGACTTGTTGAAAAAAAAAATATATGATATGTAGATATTAACTAGATGACCTTATGCTCGCAGCTTGTTGTTTGTCTATATTGTTGTATACCATTGTCCAAGAATCTTTAATGATTAATGCTGCAAATTTGTTTTCTGGCAGTTAATTTTATCTGTAAATATAGGAGGGGTAATGGAGGTTTTGCATGAAAGGGGGTTGGACATACTGCAGGCATGTATGACCATGTTAGATAGGAGTGAGTGGAGACCAATTATTTTCAGGAGTTGACGAGCTGTTGGAGTGTGAACAGGGTAATATTTTGTGAAGGGATTCAGGGAAACCAGTTAGCCAGACTTGAGTCCTGGAGATGGGAAGTACAGTGTCTGCACTTTAAAGAAGGGTTTTGGGTTATTGGCTGTTTGGAGTGACATCTAAACTGTCGTATCTGGGCACCTCTGCAAAGACGGTGATTATGTGTGAATGATGGTGAAAGTGTTTCTTTTTTGGGTCACTCTGCCTTGGTGGGAGATGGCTTATGTGTTAGATAAAGAGAAAAAATGTGTAAAATAAGTTTAAGTATTGTGTGTTTTGTAGATTTTAACCATATACCTTTGAAGAGGCCATCAGCAGTATGTACTGAATGACACAGGTCACTCAATCACAGTAATCTGTGTTTTGTGAATTTTCTTGATGAAAACAATAAAAGCATTACTAATATATGCTGTATAAGATTAGCATTGATAAAGCATTGTACATCATTACCAGGATGGAGACAGCAGTGTTTGCATTAGACACACTGTACGTGTGCAGTGTGATGCCAGCCGTCCAAGGTGCCCTGTGTGATAAACTAACTATTCCTGCCAGTGATGATCTTCTTCAGACTCTTGACCCTCAGGTAAGATTTACTGTAATATATTTGCTCCTCAACTAACTCGTCGATCTGGAGTTTTACGACTCTGATCGCGGGTTCTATCCCTGCCCGTGGTATGGTTTGCAGTCGTGTCATTACGATTTCAAGAGTCATGAGGGTGTTATATTCCATTCAAGCCCATCGTAAGTCAAAAATATCACAAGTCAAATATGAATGTGATATGCTAAATAAATAGGTAAATAAATAACTACTGTCGCTGAATAAGTAAATAAACAGATATTGCTGTAACTAACTCGATACCAGTATTGAAAAGTAAGTAAGTGAATACAAGTTATGGACTTGCTGTCTTCATGCTGGGTAATTATCTTTAAGTTTTGTCTCCAAAGTAAGTCCCCTCAAGGGAGGTTCCTTGATGCTGGTCAAGGGCTCTTGATCTAGGCAGTTGGATCTGTGCTCCAGGTCCCTGAATTGAGCCTGAATGCCTTCCATCTCCCACCTCCACAGGCACTGTATAATCCTACGGGTTTAGCGCTCCCCCATAATAATAATAATAATCCAAAGTACAGTGGTACCTCGGTTAACGATGGTCCCCAAACTCGCCCTTTTATGTAAGTTTATTTTTTTAAATGCTTTTGTAAGTGTATTTTTGGGGGTCTAAAAGGACTAGTCTATTTTACATTATTCCTAATGGGGATAAATTCGTTTGGTAATGGCACTTGAACAGCATTCTGGAACGAAAAAATATTGTTAACTGAGATACCACTGTAGGTGGTTTTGTACCATCATATATTTAAAATGTCTTAAGTTTAACCTTCGTAAGTTGAGCAGCACCTGTACATATACTTGACTTCCTTCATTTACACACACTCCTAAATTCACCCACTAACTTTTGCAACTTCTCTTCAGAATTTCCTAAAAGCACAATTTTTTTTTTTTTTTTTTTTTCCAACAAGTCGGCCGTCTCCCACCGAGGCAGGGTGACCCAAAAGAAGAAAATCCCCAAAAGAAAAAGCTTTCATCATCATTCAACACTTTCACCACACTCATACATAATCACTGTCTTTGCAGAGGAGCTCAGATACGACAGCTGAGAAAAGTCCCTCCCAGCTGTCACTATCTCAGACCCTCCTTTAAAGTGCAGGCATTGTACTTCCATTTCCAGGACTCAAGTCCAACTAAATCAATTAACTGGTTTCCTGAATCCCTTCACACAATGTTACCCTGCTCACACTCCAACAGATCGTCATGTCCCAAAAACCATTCGTCTCCATTCACTCCTATCTAACACGCTCACACATGCTTGCTGGAAGTCCAAGCCCTTCGCCCACAAAACCTCCTGTACCCCTTCCCTCCAACCTTTCTAGGACGACCCCTACCCGCCTTCCTTCCCTACAGATTTATACGCTCTCCAAGTCATTCTACTTTGATCCATTCTCTCTAAATGACCAAACCACCTCAACAACCCCTCTTCAGCCCTCTGACAAATACTTTTAGTAACTCCACACCTTCTCCTAATTTCCACATTCCGAATTTTCTGCATAATATTTACACCACACATTGCCCTTAGACAGGACATCTCCACTGCCTCCAGCCTCCTCCTCGCTGCAGCATTGTCACCAGCAAAAGTAACTGTGACACCTCCCATTTTGTATTAGATTCTACATATTATAATCCCACACTTCTCCCCAACACTCTAGGCATCTGCATGCCTCTGGCAAGACAGTGATAGTGTAAATGATGGTGAAAATGTTTCTTTTTCAGGTCACCCTACCTCAGTGGGAGATGGCCTGTGTTTAAAAAAAAAAAAAATATTTGTTGTTGACTCGTATTATTTTTCACAAAGTAGAATGATACTGGATCACTTTATCTCACCTTTGCAAATTGTATTGCTTTTGGTTTTCAGATTTCTGAGTGCAAGTCTGTTTGTATTTGTGTTTGTTGCATGTGTGTGTGTATGTATATACACTACTGCTCCTTATAATAATTAATCCTCAGTAATATTTTCTGTTTTCAACTCCCGGTCACTAAAAATTTCTCATCAGTACTTACTTTCTTTTATAAACAGCTCTATGTCCTACATGAGTTTAGCAAATTGAATGTGAATATAAAATATTAATTCACCACTAACTATGCAATTCAAAGTTAATTAAGGAGATACTCTACACCTTCCTATCTCTAATTATCTTTATGAGAATGTGAAGGAAGCAAGCTCAAATTCTTGGTCATACCTCTTAACTTTCTAAGTATTGACTCCACACTAACTGAAAGATTCCAGGTTCATTAAAAATGCATATACAATTGCTTCTGAAGGAACAAGAGCAAAATATTTTGTCCTTAGGATTCTTAGGATGCAAATCCTGTTTGTCGTAACACACTGTCCGTCTCTCACTGAGACAGGGTGACCTGAAAAAAAAAACTTTCACCATTATTCACATTATCACTGTCTTACCAGAGGTGCATAGTCACTAAAGTTCTGATGCCCTTCCAAAACTGCAAATATCCTCACCCCTTGTTTAGAGTGGAGGCACTGTACTTCCCACCTCCAGGACTTGCATGTTTCCCTGAATCCCTTCACAAAATGTCACCTTGCTCGCACTCCAAAAACCAGTTTCCTTCATTCTTAACTAACATGCTCACACATTTATTTTTTATTTATTTGTTAACACATCGGCCGATTCCCACCAAGGCAGGGTGGCCTGAAAAAGAAAAACTTTCATCATCATTCACTCCATCACTGTCTTGCCAGAGGGGTGTTTTACACTACAGTTATAAAACTGCAACATTAACACCCCTCCTTCAGAGTGCAGACACTGTACTTTCCATGTTCCTGAGTGTATCAACACCTTGATTGTATATATAATTGATAACAGGACAGTGAAAAATTATGTATGTTGTAAAATCTGGTCCCAGTCATTATGAAACGTGCTGAATTACTGTACTTTCAGGAAGTTCCAGGTTATGCAATCTTGGTAGCTTGCATTCATGAAAACACTCAGTCTATGACCACGTCTCCAGAAGTGCAGAAAGCAGCTTTAAATGTCCTTATCAATTGTCTCTGTGCACCTATTTACCGGGTAAGTTATGTGGTTGCTTCAGCTTTCTTGCATAAAAAAGACAAGTATGTATGTAGTGTTTGTGTCATCCACCAGGGGCTTTATCAATCCAGTTGATGAAGTCACTTGATGCTGTATACATGTCTCTCTCATTTGTTTATATACAATGTACATAATATACAGGTACTTCTTGACTTATAATGGGTTGCATTCTGACAAACTCATCGTAACTTGAAAATATCGTAAGTCAAATATGAATATGATTTTCTAAATAAATACTGAATAAGTAAATAAACAAATAATTACTGTAACTAACTAAATACCACTATTGAAATTACACCTACCATCCGACATACGACCACTCGACTTACGACCATGTTTTGTATGCAAATGTTCTGTTAACCCTTTGGGGGTCCAAGGGGTTTCTCTGACACTCGTTCTCAGGGTCCACGAATTTAAAAAAAAAAAAAAAATATTTTTTCTTATGAAATGATAGAGAATCTTTTTCCGATCATAACGCCACAAAAATTATGAAATTTGATCGAAAACTAACGGAATTATGCTTTCGTGAAGTTAGCGGTATCCATGACATTTATGCATCGGCGATTTTGCCCACTTTGAGCTCTATTTTCGGCAAATTCCAATGTTTCAGTCTACTAAAATTATGGCTATTTCGCTAGAACTCCATTTCTTCTATCGATTGAGTACAAGAAACCGCCTATTTACCAATTTCAACTACCCAAAATAGTGGTCAGAAAATGGCAATTTGGCCAATTTCACACAAATTTAAAACAATGCCAATTTCAAAATAGGGTCCATAATAAACAAGGCAGACATTCCTGGCACTAAAATAACATCTTCTCAGTTCATTAGTCACGTCTCCAGGCCCCTCTTACATTACTTTTGCTTTCCATTTTTAATTTTTATTCTCACAAAAAATAGATTTACAGTGGACCCCCGGTTAACGAACACCCCGGAAATCGTACAATTATGTAAGTATAATATTGTAAGTGCTTGTGGAAGAGTATTTTTGGGGTCTGAAATAGACTAACCTATGTGACATTATTTATTAAGGAAGTAAATTCGTTCGGTAATGGCACTTGAGTAGGCTTCTGGGATGAAGTTTTTTCGCTAACTGGGGGTCCACTGTACTGTTATGTATACAACTGCATCATTGTAAAAATGGTATAAATAATATCAGCGCACTTGTGCAAGAATATTAGACTCTCCAGTTGATGTGTATTGGACGCATGGTGGATTTGTTTACTCCTGAACATCGGCCAAAATCGAACATTTTCGCTACTTTGCGCTCAGTTTCAAGGTACTTGTCATCGTGAAACCAGTCAAAATTATCTCTATTTCTGTAATATATCATCTATTCTATAAAATGAGACTAAGAAAACGAGAATACATCAATAAATACCATACGAAAATAGACTGCAAAGTCGCTGTTTTAAACCAAAAACACCGTCATTATGCACTGTGTGGTGCAGGAATTTTTTTATACTGCGCACACTGACCGCACAGACCCATTCTATCACATCTAGGCCTAACAGCCTGTTTCTGCTTGATTTGAGGGCGCTAGAATTTAGGCGTACTAGTACGTCAATAACCACAGTGCGTAAAACTTACTTGTACGACCATAACCCCGAAAGGGTTAAATAAACAACTGTTTGTGCTGTACACAGTGTTTCTCCTAAACCTTACAGTATAAAATGCAGTACTAACAGCATAAAAAGTAAAGTAAAAAATGAAATACCAAAATAAAACAATAAAATAAAATCATTACATAATGTGATGCTGATATTCAGTAGTAAGGTTCGACTTACGTCCATTTTGACTTGCAACCAGTTAGTCGGAACCAAGCTCGGTCATAAGTCGGATGGTACCTGTAATTATCTCAAGTTTCGTCTCCAAAGTAATTGCTATTGCACCATCGTAAAGTCAAAATAACGTAAGAAGAGGAGCACTTGTATATCCATGGGAAAGTGGAAAAAGAATCCTTCCTCGATAAGTCGTGCATGTCATGGAAGGCGACTAAAATATCGGGAGCAAGGGGCTAATAACTTTAGGGTAATAGTCACCCCATACTCATTATGTGAACCGTGGGGTCCCCCATATCCATCCTGTGGGTGGTAGATGCCCCATACTCATTGTGTAAGCAGTAGTCAAAAGATTACTGAGGCACATGAGGGGTCTAATGACTGGGCTCTAGCCAGGGTTTGACTAAGGAATATCTCTTTTTGAAAAACAGACACAAATGCAGTATAATACATTATTGACTATGTTTGACCATCAGAGTGGGCTTTATCAAGTCACAAACAGATCTACCTGAGTAGAAAGTACATAGAGTATATATAGGGAGCATAGTGACGTGAGGAGTCAGGTGGAGAATGTTGAGAAGATTGGATTTGAGAAGGACCTGCACAGAATGAGCAAGTAGTTTGGTTGTTATGTATGATAACAAAGTTTCCAAGCAAGAAGGTTCAGTTATGTTGTAAAAGCTGTTGTGGGTGAAATTGTTGGATATACAGATGAGGGGTCTGGGATAGTGACAGTTTGGAGGGACTAATCTAAACTGTTGTATCTGAGCGCCTCTGCAAAGACAGTGATTATGTATGAGTAAGGTGAAAGTGTTGAATGATGATGAAAGTATTTTCTTTGTTTTTGGGTCACCCTGCCTCGGTGGGAGACGGCCGACTTGTTGAAAAAAAAAAAAAGATCAGTAAAGCGAAATTAATAAAGGATCACATTATACTGCATTTGTGTCTATTTTTCCTTCATATCATTTACTCTCTCTGCTGAATGACTCTACTGATTTGTTACTTTTTGTGAATAAAACAGTTACCTCTTTATTTTGTGCATATTTAAATATATAATATTTCTGTGTGGGAGGTAGCCAATCATTGTGTTCCATAGGAAACCACATTATTTCTGATGCATTTCTCTGCAGCCTGGGAGTAGTATCAGCAGACATAGTACATCAACAACTCCTAATAGAAAGAAGAGCAATGGGGAAGACTTTATCAACAAAGCTTGGGATTGTGTGAGAACAAGCAATGGTATTATGGTAAGTTTCTTGGCTGAGTTTTATTCAGGGATTAATATTAAAGTGCCCATTGTGGTTTTGGCTTTTGAATCTTTGTTTCGCAGACTCGTAAGTATTGGTCATCAATACAAGTGTCATCAGTTCAGTAGATTGAATAATACGTGTTGTATTCCCATACTGACTCATATGGGATAGTAATATTTTAACCTTTTTGGTTATATTCCTACTGGTATTGCAAAGTTATTTTTACAACGGGAAGTTAATTGTAAATTAAAAGTAACATTTATGAATGGATTCAGGGAAACCGGTTAAACGGATTTGGGTCCTGGAGGTGAAAAGTACAGTACCTGTACTCTGAAGGAGGGGTGGAGATGTTTGCCTCTGGCAAGACAGTGATGAAGTGAGGGATGATGAAAGTGTTTCTTTTTTTTTTGGGTCACCCTACCGTGGTGTGAAATAGCCGACATATTTAAAAAATTATTATCTGCATTTTTAACTCGTTTGATAATTATTTGCTGTTGAAAATTTATTGCACATTGTTAAAATTCCTGCGAGTTTTGAGCTATTGACACCAACCTTTCCAGAGCATTACTTTGATGCTGGTGAAGGGCTCATGATCCAAGGAATTGGATCCAAGCAAACCTTATTACCTCCTCCTCCTCTGTACCATATGACCCCTAGAAGTTTAGCGCTTCCCATGATTAGTGTTAATCTTAAACATAAGACAAGATTAAACAATATAGAATTGTATTATTCTAACATTTTTAATGGTTTGTAGAGCGTAACATCAATATTGTTTTAATAATAAGAGACACCGCAATAGTTTTTCTAATAAGATATGTAATATTCAGTGCAAGTATTAGTATTGACTGTAGAAGGGATATGAAAGTACAGAACTGTACACTGCACAGTAATGTATTGAATAGATCAGAAAGGTTTCAGTTAACTTGTATTGTTATATAAAGTATAATTCTGTAAATATAAGACATGTAAGTAGGTTAAAAAATATTAATAATACAGTAGAAGGGCATTGTATTACGTAAAGCATAAATAAAAATGAAAAAAGCGGACTTTTCTAAAAAGCTGTTGGAGTGTGAGGAAGGTAATTCAGGGAAACTGGTTAGCTGGACTTGAGTCCTGGAGGTGGAGAGTACAATGCCTGCACTCTGAAGGAGGGGTTTGGGGTATTTGCTGTTTAGAGTGACATCTAAATTGTTGTATCTATGCACCTCTTGCAAGACAGTGATAATGTGAATGATGGTGAAAGTGTTTCTTTTTTTTGGGTCACCCTACCTCAATGGGAGATGGCCAGTGTGTTATAAAAAATGTGTAAAATATGTATATAAAAAATACGAGTCAATGCTTTTGGTTTGGACCAATGAACTCCAACGAGAGACAAAAGTGAATGTACCTGGCCAAACAGCCAGCATGTTAAAAAAATATATACAGTGGACCCCGGAAATCGAACATTTTCATTCCAGAATGCTGTTCAAGTGCTGTTACCAAACAAATTTATTCCCATAAGGAATTATGTAAATTAGATTAGTCCATTTCAGTCCCCCAAAAATACACCTATAAAAGCACTTACAATAATAAACTTACATAAAAGTGAGAATTGGGAGTGTCCGATTTCCGAGGGTCAACTGTATATAAAAAAGGACAAACTGACTTTCTTATTATTATAAACAAGGCTTTTAACAACCCTACTGAGAGGGAAAAACCAATGCTTCAAGAAAAAAATATTAAGTCTGTTTTTATCCACAAATCTATTAAAATCACTTAATGGAAACTCAGCAGCCAAGCACGTATGCAACACTCGTTGTATTTATAATAGGTTAGCATGCTTAAAGCTGTGTCTTCCTTGGGAAATGTTTTGGAAGTTTGGATAGCAGCAAATATAGTATACATGATTGAATAGTGGTGAATAGGATGTGTCTACCATGGATCAGTAAGCCCTCTGCAGTACTCTGCTCTCAGGCTCTTAGCAGTATGTAAAAATGAGAAGGAAAAAGCTGAAAGCTACATATAACTGTACATGAGTAAAATAAATGAATGACAAAGTAATCCATTGAATGAGAAATCTTTGAAGATAACTTAAGACCCTTTAATCTGTACCCGTTTGAAAGCTGTAGAATGATTAAGCAAATGAACTTAGATTGTCATAAACGACTCCAAATGAATACCCCTCAAAGGAGGTTCCTTGATCTAGGTAATTGGATCTGTGCTTCAGTTCCCTGAATTAATGCTTGAATGCCTTCCATTCACACCCCCCGACACAGGCGCTGTATAATCCCTATGGGCTTAGCGGTGCCACATAATAATGTAAATGAATAACCAGAAAGATTAAGACAAATGTTGAGTGTGAATGATTGAGCGTAAATAAGATCCTCCTTACATGGGCCAGGAGGCCTATCTCAGTGTTGTTCCCCAGTTCATGTTTTATGTTAAGTCCTCGGTAATGAAAGCGTTGTACTTGTTATGGATACCATTAAAATGAATTTGTTGGGGTTTTGTTCAGTATTTATAATTCTGCTTCTCTGTATTACAATAACTTTGTAATAGTTAGGACTCATAATACTTATAATTAATCCATTTTCCTGTATAAATTAATAAATGTAAAAAGAAAAACTACATTTCTTTTTTTTGGGTCACCCTGCCTCAGTGGGAGACAATCATTGTGTTAAAAAAAAAGTTATTAGTAATATTGAATATTCAAGTTTACCTGGAGAGTGTTTCGGGGGTCAACACCCCCGTGGCCAGGTCTGAGAGAGATTTTATTTAAAAACCTAATCGTGTTTTTTTTACTCTGTACAATTTCAATATTTGTGTCTTTTTAGTACTTGCTGAATGTACTCCACAAGAAAATGCCCATCACAGATGCTGACTGCATCAGAGGACTTTCCTGTAGAGCTCTGGTGGGTCTGTCAAGAAGCGATGCAGCACGTCAGATCATGAGCAAGTTGCCCATCTTCACTGCTGGGCAGTTGCAGTGTGAGTATGGTTATACTGGATTAATCTACCCTTCCCACATATCCAAGATGAGTCATACTCAACAACTGTGTCAATGAACAGACAAAAGAATAAACAAGGACTTGAGGTGTGGTCCATGCAAATAGCAGGCCCAGTGCTGTAAGCGCTCAATCACAAAGCTGATAGCCACTCATTCCCAGGTGCTCTATGACCCATGATGGGTTGAGCATTCCCTTGTGAATAGACTAATTAGATATTTCTTCTTTACTGTGGTTCATCTTGCGATGTTTCAACGTTATGCTGGTGTGATAGCAATGCACATTCAGTACTGTATATTTATTGTATTCCTTATTGTAATTAACTAAAATACAGTGGTACCTCGAGTTACGAGTTTAATTCTTTTCAGAAGGCTGTTCGAGTGCCGATACCGAATGAAGTTGTTCCCATAAGAAATAATGTGAATTAGATAAATCTGTTTCAGACCCCCTAAAATACACTTACAAAAGCACTTACAGAAATACACTTACATAATTGTTTGAGTTGGGAGCTGCTCGTATGTCGAGGTACCACTGTACCAGTATTGAATTTTTTTTTTTTCAACAAGTCGGCCATCTCCCACCGAGGCAGGGTGACCCAAAAAGAAAGAAAATCCCCAAAAAGAAAATACTTTCATCATCATTCAATACTTTCACCACACTCATACATAATCACTGTCTTTGCAGAGGCGCTCAGATATGACAGCTGAGAATAAGTCCCTCCCACCTGTCACTATCCCAGACCCCTCTTAATAATTAATACTTAATAATTGTTTGTTTACTTATTGAGTGACAGTAATTATCAACTTAGAATATTTTCATCTTACAATGGGTTCACCAGAAGGTAACCCTGTCGTAAGTCGTAAGCGCCTATATTCGTCATTCTTCTCAGAGCCTAGACAGTCGCACAGATGCTAGTAAATCTTGTCCTCTGTCACCCTGTGCAAATATAAAATCTTGTAAATCTATTTTAAAAGCAGTGTGCCACTGTGTACACTTAGCTGTTTAACTAGATAACTATACATTAATCAACACTTGATTAAGAACATTGAGGATCCCAAAAGGAGGTTGAAATATACAGAGCAATCAATTTTCTGAGTTTGTGTCTCCAAAGGGATTATTATTGAGCATTGATAAGTCTTCATTAGACTTTAGTTATTCATTGACACATGAGTAGTATTTGTAGATAAATGCAATACAGCCTCTCCTCACTTAACCCTTTGGGGGTCGCGAGGCCCTCTCCCAAACTCGTTCTCAGGGTCGCAAATTTTTCGGGAAAAATAAATTATTTTTTCTTATGAAATGATAATCTTTTTCCAATCATAACGCCACCAAAATTATGAAATTTGATGGAAAACTAACGGAATTATGCTCTTGTGAAGTTAGCGTTATCGATGACATTTACGCATCTGCGATTTTGCCCACTTTGAGCCCTATTTTCGGCAAATTCCAATGTTTCAGTCTACTAAAATTATAGCTATTTCGCTAGAATTCCATTTGTTCTATCAATTGAGTATAAGAAACCGCCAATTTACCGATTTCAACTACCCAATAAGGTGGTCAGAAATTGGCAATTTGGCCAATTTCACACAAATTTCAAAAGATGCCAATTTTAAAATAGGGTCCAGAATAAATGAGACAGACATTCCTGGCACTCAAATAACATTTTACTTTTGCTTTCCATTTTGAATTTTTATTCTCGCAAAAAATAGAAGATTTACTGTTATGTATACAACTGCATCATTGTAAAAATGGTATAAATAATATCAGCGCACTTGTGCAAGAATGTTAGACTACCCAGTTGATGTGTATTGGATGCATGGCGTGATTTGTTTACTTTTGAACATCGGCAAAAATCGAACATTTTCGCTATTTTGCGCTCAGTTTCAAGGTACTTGCCATCGTGAAACCAGTCAAAATTATCTCTATTTCTGTAATATATCATCCATTCTATCAAATGAGACTAAGAAAACGAGAATACAAGCATAAATACTATACGAAAATAGACTGCAAAGTCGCTGTTTTGAACCAAAAACACGGTCAGTTTTTTTTCCTCATTATGCGTTGTGTGGTGCAGGATTTTTTTTATACTGCGCACACTGACCGCACAGACCCATTCTCTCACATCTAGGCCTACCAGCCTGTCTCCACTTAATTTGAGGGCGCTAGAATTTAGGCGTACTAGTACGACGAAAACCCTGGCACGTAAGCCGTACTAGTACGGCCGAAACCCTCAAAGGGTTAACGACGGAGTTCTGTTCCTAAGACCTCGTCGGTAAACGAATTTGTCGCAAAACGAGAAGCATACTATAATGGCAGTGGGTTTGTGTCAACCATCTTTGATATTGTTTTAATGTCACCTTTGCACCATTTATAACATTCTTAGTATATTTTTAAATGTTTATACAGTAGTGTACTGTATATTGGAATAAACAGAATAGAGGAAACCAGCTCTAATATGCATTATTTAGGTATGCATATTGGTCAGAGAGCCCGTTGTAAGTCAGAGTCGTCGGTAAACGAGTATGTCGCTAAGTGAGGAGAGGCTGTAAAAGTTCAATTTTTGTCTGTTCCCCTGGGAAAAATTATACCCTACACAGGTATACAGCAGTATTGCAACTAGCACACATATTTTAAATAAAAACTAGAAAACATATTGGTTCATCCTAGGCTATTATCATTTTAAATTTCCAGTTTGTGCCAATGTGATTTGTATAAAATCTTAATATTTACAAATATTTTCCTCAGTGCTAATGAAAGAACCAATCCTACAAGACAAGCGGATGGAGCACGTCAAGTTTCAGCGGCACGCCTTGGAGTTGATCAAAGCCGTATCTGGGCGCACTAAGCACGAAGGTGACGCTTCCACCGACATCTCAATGCAGAGTATACACAGGGTGAGTTTCCCAGTGCAGCAGCACACTGCAGCCGTTATACCAGGGGTCTCCAACCTTTTTCACTACGGATGCCACAGCATATATTTTACACATTTTTTGAGGGCCCAAGAAAAAAAATCAGTAATAAATAAATATAAATGAATGAATAAAATTTAAATGAATGAATAAGTGACTAAAGTGACTTACAATGCGCACCACATGCGGCTTGCGGGCCACAGTTTGCTGACCCCTGCGTTATACCTTTGTGTAGTTACACTTGCTCTCTCTATAGTGTTTTTAAGTTAGCCTTGCACATTTTGCAAGAGAAGATGATATAGTAGTTAACTCATAACTAGACACATGGGCAGCACTTGGGTGATGAAGCCACACACTGGTTTCATCAACTTGTTGGTTCTCTGAATCATTTATAATAACTCATTCCTTGTTCATTCCAGTTCATGAGGCCATGTGTCATGTTATAATGTTATCAGTTGTCTGCTTAAATAACTGTTTTGTCATTTTCACAAAAACATGAAATTATCAAGAAGAAAAAGCTTTTTATTTGGACTGCTGCTCTCTTAATATAACAGGACTCGACCAGCAGGCTGGACTCGAGTCCTGGAGATCGGAAGTAAAGTGCCGGCACTCTGAAGGAGGGGTGTAATGTTGCAGTTTTATAACTGTAGTGTAAGCGTGCTTCTGGCAAGACAGTGATGGACTGAATGATGATGAAAGTTTTTCTTTTTCGGGCCACCCTGCCTTGGTGGGAAATGGCCGATGTGTTAATAAAAAAAAAGTTTAAATAAAGCAGTAATATATTGTCATATGTAGTCTGGGGCAGTTCCAAGGAAAGGAAAAAAAGGGGGGGCTGAACCCCCCAAATAAATAATACTAATGCTACTTCTCCATGGGAAAGTGGAAAAGAATCTTTCTTCCGTAAGCCATGTGTCGTAAGAGGCGACTAAAATGCTGGGAGCAAGGTGCTAGTAACTCCTCCTGTATAAATTACTAAATGTAAAAAGAAGATAAACTTTATAGTTTTCTTTCTTTTCCGGTCACCTACCTCGGTGGGAGATGACCGTTGTTGAAAAGAAAAAAAAATACTACTTCAAGACATGACCCATAGCCCACTGTTCCAACCAGATTGCTACCCCTATGCCCCTCTTATCTGGAGTATACCTGGAGGTGGTTTCGGTGACCAGGCCTTGTAGTGGATCAGGACCTGATCAACCTGGCTGTTACTGCTGGCCGCAAGTAAACAACGTACGAACCACAGCCCGGCTGGTCAGGTACTTACTTAGGTGCCTGTCTAGCTACTTCTTGAAGACAGCCAGGGCTCTAATGATAATCCCTTATATAAAACTTCTGCATGTAAGGCATTTTTTGCATTACAAATACTCTTAGTCATAAACTCTATACTCAGTATCATTGGTATGTCTTGTTTACAGGCTGATGTAGTAGCACAAACAAGAATCAACTACAACAAGAGGCAGCTGTTGCAGCTTATACAGACCCACCTGGCCCAGGAGGGTTACGAAGCAGTGGCAATGGCACTTCAACAAGCAGCCCATCTTCCTCCTCTTCCTGCCTCTGTGCCACATACTTCTATGGGACCACCAACAAGGAATATGGTGACCCCGCCGCCATCCATCAGAGCGGTGAGTACCGTACCTATGTTTTCAAGACTTTCTTGCTTCATTTTGTGCTGTAAATCAATTAAAATTTCCCAATTAAATAAAAGAGGTTCCTTAGAAGTTTAAAGGCCATAAGAATTTTTTTAGTTCATTAAAAAAAAATTACACTTGCTTCACTATGAAGACTGGTCAAATCATATTTTTCTGTAAAAATTATGTATAACTTGTACTCTGTCTATAGTTTCAATATATGGCATCTGCCTGTTACCTCATGGTTATAGTACTGACAGTAAGTGGACCTTACCTCACCAGCCTTGATGCAGGGGAAGAGTTCTTGATCCAAGGAACTGGACTTACCTTCCACTTTTTTGGATTGAACCTAAATGTCTTCCATTCCCCAGAGGCTATATGACCCCCATGGGTTTACTGCTTCCCACAGAAAATTTTAGAAAATAGTGTATGAGGGTTACCTGCTAAGTGCATGCCTACTGTATTATTTTTGCAAAATATAATGAATAAAATGGTAATACAGCTTGAGGTGATGCAAAATTTATAATGAGAATCTTCTGTCTGGTTTGCAGTGATACACTTTCCCACTGTTGTGCCTTTAGTCCACTCAGGTCAGTTTGATGTGTGCAGTACAGGAGGGCCCTGCATACACACCAACTTCTTTTCAGTGTTTCACATTTTTGTTAGTCTTTAAATTGAGCCATTGTTCATTATGTTCCAGGCACCTGCAATAGTCACTTGTGGGTGAAACAATGGCTGAATTGAAAGCCAACGAAAACGTGCAACACCAAAAATAGGTGCTGTATATGTGGGTCCCTTCTGTATTACAATGTTCTATTTATTTTTACAGTTGTCTTAAGTTTGCCTTAACAAAATTATTACATTTTGATGCAGCACCGTCTCCTTGCTGGTTCAGGCGCTCGTCACTTATTTGCACAAACTATGTGCAAAGGTTCACCAGCTAATAGTGGTTCATTAGCAGCAGTTGCGTCAGCTGCCACTACTTCTTCACCAGTGGCCAATCCATCACCCATCAGCAATACATCTAGTCCTGGATCCTTACATATTAAAATTAACAGGTATATATAAAGTGTTTGGGATGTTGGCTGTTTGGAGTGACATCTGAACTGTTGTATCTGAGCGCCTCTGCAAAGACAGGGATTATGTGTAAATGATGGTGAAAGTGTTTCTTTTTTGGGTCACCCTGCCTCGGTAGGAGACGGACATGCCTGTTTAAAAAAATAAGTAATTTTTTAGTAACCTTCTAGTTGCTACTTTCATTTTATGAAGTGTCCTCATATATAAATGGACACAGCTCACATTAGTTGCATCTGTGTCTATTCACCTAACATTTTGTCAGTAATTCTACCATTATTACTGTCCTAACCACGGAACGGGTGGGGTTTGAAGCCATGGCGTAAAACTCCACTAACCTGGAGTTTTAAGACTCACTCGACATGGGTTCAACCATATCCATTCCATTCCAGTCATGATGGCATTACTGTCCTGATGTAGATGTTAAATGATGTAAAACACCTTATTGTGGTATATCTTGATGAAGCTTCAGTCTTGGTTGTATATGAATAGAATTTACTATGAGTATATGCATGGAATTTACTAGAATTTACTATGAGTATATGCATGGAATTTACTAGAATTTACTATGAGTATATGCATGGAATTTACTAGAATTTACTCGGAGCCCGGCCATGAGTAGTGAGACTCTAGAAACTCTTCAAAAGGTATGGTCAGCAGCTAAGTTAATTATTTTACTTTACAAAAGGCAACACTGTCTTATCTGAATGTTTGCTTTATATATTTGTTGTGGGTGTGTCAAAAATACTTTCCATCTTTCAGAGCGAGTAAAAGAGATAGCAGAGGCGTGTCCTTAACAAACAATAGCAACATGTGTCACTTTAGCAAAATGGAGTCTACTAACTGTTGTTGCAATTGTAGTCAAGGCACTGTAGCCAGCATAGGGAATTCTGCTTTGTCAGTGCCTGTGGTGACGAATACAGCGCTGCTCAGCGAACCTACAATAAGCTTGGACAGAATCGTCACAGAATATCTTATGAATCAGCATGCCCTCTGCAAGAACCCGGTTGTTACCTGTCCAACGTTTGACCTCTTCCAGTAAGTATTCTCAACATTTCACTGACCCTTCAGGAGTAATTATACCCAGGTATCTCACACACAGTAGAAAGAAAGTCAGTGGTCCAAGTCTGACCAAAATGTCGTCATAAGCGTCTTTCTCCTATGTTTGGGTTATTTGTGTATTGTTCCAGCCATAGTATTGTGAGTAGTAATTATATTATGGATAAATTCTAAAACTTTTGTGACTTATCAGTACATTCTAATTATTGTCATATAACCTTTTACAGTATCATATATGGCTTTTTCCATAGCAAAAGCAATCCAATATAATTTAAATTAATATTTTCCAGGCCACACAGATGTCCAGAACCTAAGTCACTAAGAGCGCCACCTACAAACTTTACAATGCGGTATGCCAAGAGATCATACAATGTGCCATTCACTGGTCTTGAAGGCTCTTCTAACAATCGAAAGTTTATCTACAGTAGATATCGACCGATGCAGACTTATAGACCGACAGATGATGATGACATTTTTGTTTGCTGCGAATTCACAGTAAGTGATTAAAGTTTGTGTGGGAAAGATGTCATTGTGCAGTACTGTTTTAACATATTCAGATATGTTGTGAAAGGAGAGTTTGGATTTGCTACTGTTACAAAGTAAATGACATCTTGATAAAGAACTATAGATATTTTTTATCTTGTAGATATCTATGCACTTTGAGGTGCAGACTGAGATGTGACTTTCCACTGGCTTTATGGTTATAAAAATAGGTTATTAGATGAGCTACAGCAAAATAACCACAGTATATGTTATTTTCTCTCACCATTTCTCCTCCCATTTGTGCCAGATGATCTTGTAGATCAAAGCTCTATTTAAATCCCATGATCTATTGTAATAATAATTACTATAAATGTAAATGGGGAACCATTAATTGAGCTATGTGTAGAAAGAGGTTTGGTAATAAGTAATACATATTTTATGAAAAAGAGGATAAATAAATATACAAGGTATGATATAGCACGTAAGGAAAGTAGTTTGTTAGATTATGTATTGGTGGATAAAAGATTGATGGGTAGGCTTCAGGATGTACATGTTTATAGAGGGGCAACGGATATATCGGATCATTATTTAGTTGTAGCTACAGTTAGAGTAAAAGGTAGATGGGACAAAAAGAAAATGGACACAGCAAGTAAGAGAGAGGTAAAAGTGTATAAACTATGGGAGGAGGAAGTTAGGGTGAGATATAAGCAACTATTGGCAGAAAAGTGGGCTAGTGCAAGTATGAGTAGTGGGGTGTTTGAAGAGAGTTGGGATAGTTTTAAAAATGCAGTATTAGAATGTGGGTCAGAAGTTTGTGGCTATAGGAGGGTGGGTGCAGGAGGAAAGAGGAGAGTGGTGGAATGAAGAAGTAAAGGGTGTGATAAAAGAGAAAAAGGTAGCTTATGAGAGGTTTTTACAAAACAGAAGTGTTAATAGAAGAGCAGAGTATATGGAGAGTAAAAGAAAGGTGAATAGAGTGGTGAGAGAGTGTAAAAGAAGAGCAGATGAAAGAATGGGAGAGGCTCTGTCAAGAAATTTTGCTGAAAACAAGAAAATTTTTTGGAGTGAGATAAACAAGGTAAGAAAGCCTAGGGAACGAATGGATTTGTCAGTTAAAAACAGAGTAGGGGAGTTAGTAGATGGGGAGCTGGAGGTATTGGGTAGATGGTGGGAATATTTTGAGGAACTTTTAAATGTCGATGAAAAAAGGGAGGCAGTAATTTCATGTACTGGCCAGAGAGGTACAACATAGTTTAGGAGTGAAGAAGAGCAGGATGTGAGTTTGGGGGAGGTGCGTGAGGCATTACGTAGAATGAAAGGGGGTAAAGCAGCTGGAACTGATGGGATCATGACAGAAATGTTAAAAGCATGGGGATATAGTGTTGGAGTGGTTGGTATTTTTGTTTAATAAATGTATGAAAGAGGGGAAGGTACCTAGGGATTGGCAGAGAGCACGTATAGTTCTTTTGTATAAAGGGAAGAGGGATAAAAGAGAGTGTAAGAATTATAGGGGAATAAGTTTACTGAGTATACCAGGTAAAGTGTATGGCAGGGTTATTATTGAAAGAATTAGAGGTAAGACAGAGAGTAGGATTGCAGATAAGCAAGGAGGCTTTAGAGTGGGTAGGGGATGTGTAGATCAAGTGTTTACAGTGAAGCATATATGTGAACAGTATTTAGATAAAGGTAGAGAAGTTTTCATTGCATTTATGGATTTAGAAAAGGCATATGATAGAGTGGATAAGGGAGCAATGTGGCAAATGTTGCAAGTGTATGGAATAGGTAGTAAGTTACTGAAGGCTGTAAAGAGTTTTTATGAGGATAGTGAGGCTCAGGTTAGGGTGTGTAGGAGAGAGGGTGATTACTTCCCGGTAAAAGTAGGTCTTAAACAGGGATGTGTAATGTCACCATGGTTGTTTAATATATTTATAGATGGGGTTGTAAAAGAAGTAAATGCTAGGGTGTTGGGGAGAGGGGTAGGATTTAATTATGGGGAAATAAATGCAAAATGGGAGTTGACACAGTTACTTTTTGCTGATGATACTGTGCTTATGGGAGATTCTAAAGAAAAGTTGCAAAGGTTAGTGGACGAGTTTGGGAGGGTGTGTAAAGGTAGAAAGTTGAAAGTGAACATAGATAAGAGTAAGGTGATGAGGGTATCAAACGATTTAAATAAAGAAAAATTAAATATCACATTGGAGAGAGGGATTATGGAAGAAGTAAATGTTTTCAGATATTTGGGAATTGACGTGTCAGCGGATGGGTTTATGAAGGATGAGGTTAACCATAGAATTGATGAAGGAAAAAAGGTAAGTGGTGCGTTGAGGTATCTGTGGAGACAAAAAAACGTTATCCATGGAGGCAAAGAAGGGAATGTACGAAAGTATAGTGGTACCAACACTCTTATATGGGTGTGAAGCATGGGTTGCAAATGCTGCAGTGAGGAGGAGGCTGGAGGCAGTGGAGATGTCTTGTCTAAGGGCAATGTGTGGTGTAAATATTATGCAGAAAATTCGGAATGTGGAAATTAGGAGAAGGTGTGGAGTTACTAAAAGTATTTGTCAGAGGGCTGAAGAGGGGTTGTTGAAGTGGTTTGGTCATTTAGAGAGAATAGATCAAAGTAGAATGACTTGGAGAGCGTATAAATCTGTAGGGGAAGGAAGGCGGGGTAGGGGTCGTCCTAGAAAAAGTTGGAGGGAGGGGGTAAAGGAGGTTTTGTGGGCGAATGGCTTGGACTTCCAGCAAGCATGTGTGAGCGTGTTAGATAGGAGTGAATGGAGACGAATGGTTTTTGGGACCTGACGAGCTGTTGGAGTGTGAGCAGGGTAACATTTTGTGAAGGGATTCAGGGAAACCAGTTAATTGATTTAGTTGGACTTGAGTCCTGGAAATGGGAAGTACAATGCCTGCACTTTAAAGGAGGGGTCTGGGATAGTGACAGCTGGGAGGGACTATTCTCAACTGTCGTATCTGAGCGCCTCTGCAAAGACAGTGATTATGTATGAGTGTGGTGAAAGTGTTGAATGTTGGTGAAAGTATTTTCTTTTTGGGGATTTTCTTTCTTTTTGGGTCACCCTGCCTCGGTGGGAGACGGCCGACTTGTTGAAAAAAAAAATATATATATACAGTGGACCCCCGAGTAACGAACACCCCGGAAATCGTACAATTATGTAAGTATAATATTGTAAGTGCTTGTGGAAGTGTATTTTTGGGGGTCTGAAATAGACTAACCTACGTGACATTATTCCTTAAGGGAGTAAATTCGTTTGGTAATGGCACTTGAGCAGGCTTCTGGAATGAAGTTTTTACGTTACTCGGGGGTCCACTGTATATATAAGTGAAAAATATATTAAACTGGAATAAAAATTTGCTTGTTACCTTAATTAAGATTTGGAATAAAACTTTTTTTTTTTTATTTGACTTCAGTGGTCATCTTCCAAGGAGAGTGACTCGTTCCCCATCATTCATTCAGTCACTGTCTTGCCAGTAGTGTGCTGACGTAATTTCAATGACCCTCCAACTGCAACATCAGTACTCGTTTTAGTTTTGTTTCACTTAGTGCTAAGACATCCAGCTTCTTATTCATAACATTACCAATGAATTCATTCTTATCTGTACTACACCCATGCACATACAAGTACCCTTAGGGGACATGTGTGTCACAGCACAAAAACCTGGGTACAGTGGCTGCCTCATCGTCCTCTACCCAAACTTTTCTTTTAGCTAATTTTTTTTTTAATCACATCGGTTGTTTCCCACCAAGGCAGGGTGACCCAAAAAAAAAATAAAGAAACACTTTCACCATCACTCTCACCATCACTGTCTTGCCAGAAGCGTGCCGATACTACAGTTCAAAAATTGCAACATATCTCCTCCTTTTTTAAAGTAATTTTTAGTTTATCATTATTCCTCATTGAAGCATTTTTGTTTTGAAAGAACCTTGTTTAGTTCATAGAAAAATAATTTGTTCCATTTTCTTTTATAACTGCAAGGGAAACATTTATGTTTAAATATTCGCCTTTAATAGTATTTGTTTTTTGTCCTTTCAGCCAGATGACCAGTTTATTATTGTTGGCACCACGCGGGGAGAAGTGAGATTATTCACTAAAGGCGGGAGTGTGAGTATTGTGTTGAAATTGTGCAGGATAGTGACAGTGTTTGGTCAAGGGAAAATTTAATTTTCTACTGGTTTAAAATCAATTAAAAAAGACTGAACTATTTACAGTCATCAAAAAGGTTCATTGAGTTGAAGCTAAAAATGCTGAATAATATTCACAAATTGGAATTCCAGTACTTACATTTTAAGTTAATGGAGTGTCAGGGGCTCGAATTGATGGCAGTAAAGTGAAGAATTGATTAAATTAGGATTGTTTGAGGACCATGTCCTCCATTGACTTGTTACATTGAACATACTTTCCAAAGTGTTGGTTGTAAGGATATTTACTTGTAGGAGCTAATTGTGAAGTTATGTTGTTGTGGGTGTTACAGGAGGAAGGCATATACACGGTCCACCAAGGAGCTGTGTCCACCCTAGTTACTCATAGTTCTGGCTCGCTGCTCCTCACCTCTTGTACAGGAGTCCACGAAACATCTCTCTGGAGCATCACTGATCTCTTTGACGAAAAGTACGTGACTCGTGACACTTTATATTCGACCCACTCTGCACGTTCAGTTAATTTTATATTGCCTCGCACTTGCTAACCAGGAGGTGAAAAAACTCTTTAGTTAAATATTGTAATGTGATGCATCTAGTTATTGGAACAATTGGAGACTCGAAGAAGTGAAGGCATATTTCAATTACATACAGTGGTACCCCGGTTTACGATATTTTTTCGTTCCAGAATGCTGTTTAAGTGCCATTACCAAACGAATTTATCCCCATAAGGAATAATGTAAAATAGACTAGTCCTTTTACACCCCCAAAAATACACTTACAAAAGCATGTAAAAAAATAAATTTACATAAAAGGGCGAGTTTGGAGACCATCGTAAACCGGGGTACCACTGTATTATGATTACAGGAAACGAGGTCAAGGCATGTTAAAATTTGATAAAAATGTGTAAGTTGAGCACTGTACAATAGGTAAAGAATTTAGCAGTATGACTTAAGCTTAAAAAAATGAATGCATATTAATTGTCAAGTACAGTGGACCCCGGATTTTGTCAATAATTCGTTCCAGAATGCTGTTCGAGTGCCGTTACCGAACGAATTTGTTCCCATAAGGAATAATGTAAATTAGATTAGTCGGTTTAGACCCCCAAAAATACACTTACAAAAGCACTTACAAAAATACACTTGCATAATTGTTCGAGTTGGGAGCTGTACGAAATCCGGGGGTCCACTGTAATTAGTTTTGAAGTGTTAGATTGCCAAAAATAAATAATTTTATATGCATAAAAAATTTTAGTTAGTCTTGAGAGCTGAATTTGTTGGACACTTTTTGCTATTGATACAGTAATATAATACACTACAGTGGACCCCAAGTAACGAACACCCCGGAAATCGTACAATTATGTAAGTATAATATTATAAGTGCTTGTGGAAGTGTATTTTTGGGGGTCTGAAATAGACTAACCTACGTGACATTATTCCTTAAGGGAGTAAATTCGTTCGGTAATGGCACTTCAGCTGACTTCTGGAATGAAGTTTTTACGTTACTCGGGGGGTCCACTGTATATCAGAGCACTGTGTCGAAGGGTTCTTCATCCAAGGAATTAAATACCCTGTCCTTCCTTGGATCAAACCTGAACTATTGAATAGTCTCCCCGGTATATATAGAACTTGGGAAGATAAGAAAGGGGTAAAGTATAACACACAGAATGACCAGTCTACAACAATTGACCCAAAAATAATCAGTCATCCACGGGAAGAAACACAGGAGACAAAAACATTAGCTAACTCAGCCCCCAGCCCCAGGACTGACCCAGACCCAGCCCCCAGCCATAGTGAACATCCGGTTTTGGTTAAGGACGCCACCACAGCCATAGCCTCTAATACAGATATAGTAGGGGAGTCCTCTTCCAGGGAAAATGTTGGCCCCATGTCATCAAAGGAGAAAAGCGCAGATAACGAGGAAAACCAAGGAGTGGAAAGAGAGGAAAAAAAACGCAGATAATTCTGCAAATCTTTGGGAAAATACAAAGTCAGTAAATATAGGCAGCCAAAACATATGCAGATTCTATGCTAAAGGTATGTGCCTTTATGGCAGAGATTGTTGGAATAAACACACCAGAAAATGTGCCAACATGTTAAGGAAAGGAAAGTGTCGGTTTAACAAAGAGTGCAGATACTTCCATCCAGTGATGTGTCAAGCTTCAACACAGTCCAGAGAATGTTATGACATGAGCTGCCCAGACCACCATATAAAGGGAACAGTACGATACAGAGAAAGCAGGGAAAGGGAAAATGAAAAGAACAGCAATCTTTTTTAGATATAAGGAGAAACAACCAGATAAAAGAAAGAGACAAAAGGTGGAAATGGTACAGAGGGGACAGATGGGCAGAACAGTGGGACAAGACAAGACAGGCACCAGCTCATCAGGGCTGTATAAACAATCAAAGTCAGTACTGGAAAAACCAGGGTATGGGCACCAGGGGCCATACCAGGTAGGACATCACCAGTGGTACTAACCAAACACAAAGAAAGACCAAACATCCCAAATGGTAACTCCTGCTTCATATTTGCAAATATTCAGGGTCTGAAATCAAATAAAAATGACAAAGTTAGTTATGTTAGTGGACTCCTATCAGAAGCAAATGCCATGTTTGGAGCATTTACAGAAACACATACAAGGGATGTTTTGGACGGAGAGATTCAGATAGAAAACTATAACATGTATAGATGTGATAGAATTAATAGGTCACAGGGAGGAGTAGGACTCTATATAAAAGATACTCTCTGTTGCACAGAAGTTTTGAACGCTACGAACGATATAGTAGAAATCCTCGGCATTAAAGTGGAAAATAAGAATCTAGTAATTATCCTAGTATACAAACCACCATCAGCAACTGCGGAGGAATTCACAGAGCAGTTAAAGAAGATAGATAGCTATCTGGATAGGCTAGAGAATCCCACCCCAAACATTTTAATCCTTGGAGATTTTAATCTCCTCATGTAAAATGGAAGATGAGGCACCATAATGTTATACCAGAAATAACTCCTGGAAGCACCCTGGCTCAACAGGCACATACCAGGGAACTAATGAGGCTTTGTGAAAAGTACTCACTAAACCAACAGATAATTGATCCCACTAGAAATGAAAATACCCTGGATTTGATATTCACAAACAACGAGGAATTAATCAGAGACATAACAGTTACAAAAACAATATACTCTGATCATAACATCATAGAAGTTCAAACTAGTATTAACTCAGGGTTAGGGAACTGCGACACTAATGTTAGAGACGGAATGTTCAGTAAGTTTAATTTTAATAATCATAGAATTGACTGGGAAAAAAATAAACCAAGAGCTATCAGACATATCATGGGAATCAGACATGAGCACCCTAAATCCCCACCAGTGCCTAGAGAAGCTGAATACAGAAGCATACAAGGTATGTATGAAACACGTACCATTGAGGAAACCCGAAGAAGATCAGATATAGAGAGAGCGTAGGAGATGGTACAGGAGAAGAAAACGGGTTACTGAATTGCTGAAAAACACAGTTATGTTGCAACAGAAGAGAGATAGCCTTAACCGAGAGATCACGGAATTAGAGCAAAAACTTAAGATGTCATACCTGACAGAAGAAGTACAAAGGGAACAAAGAGCCATACAGGATATTGCAAGAAACCCAAAATATTTCTACTCCTATGCAAAATCCAAGCTAAGAACTACCTGTAGAATTGGACCATTATTGAGAGGAGATTCGTATACGGACGATGAACAGGAAATGAGTGAAATTCTAAAAGAACAGTATGAGTCAGTGTTCAGCAACCCACTAAATGACAGCAAGGTAGAAAATGCAGAAATATTTTTCACTCCAGCAGAAGGCTCGCAGACCACCTAACCGACATTAGTACAAATCCCATAGATTTCGAAAAGAAATGGCCAACATGCCCACTCACTCAGCACCTGGACCAGATTCATGGAATGCTTTATTTATAAAGTAGTGCAAAGTACCATTAGCAAGAGCCCTTAGTATTCTGTGGAGAAAGAGCTTAGATCTAGGTGAAATTCCAGAGGCCTTAAAGAGTGCAGACATAGCTCCTTTGCATAAGGGAGGTAGTAGAGCACTAGCTAAAAATTACAGACCAGTAGCCCTCACTTCTCACATCATAAAAATCTTTGAAAGAGTGATGAGACGGCAGATTACAAAGTTCATGGACCAGCACAACCAACATAACCCGAACCAGCATGGCTTTAGAGCGGGTCGATCATGCCTGTCACAGCTGCTGAACCATTATGACAGAATTACGGAGGCATTGGAGGACGACCAAAACGCAGATGTGATTTACACAGATTTTGCAAAGGCGTTTGACAAATGCGATCATGGAGTGATAGCGCACAAAATGAGGGCTATAGGCATTACGGGGAAGGTAGGCAGATGGATTTTTTAGTTCCTAACACAAAGAACACAAAAAGTAGTAGTGAACAGGGCAAGATCCAGCATCAGCGAGGTCAAAAACTCAGTGCCCCAAGGCACTGTCCTGGCACCTCTGCTGTTTCTCATCCTCATAGCAGACATAGATAAAAACACCCAGCACACTTTTGTATCATCATTTGCAGATGACACTAAAATAAGCATGAAAGTCACTACGGTAGAGGACACTGAAAAATTACAGGAGGACATAAGCAGGGTCTTCCAATGGGCAGTGGAGAACAACATGACGTTCAATGGTGATAAGTTTCAGCTGCTTAGTTATGGAAAAACGAAGAACTCAAAAGGAACACTATATACAAAACGCAAGAGGGTCACCACATAGAACGAAAGGAACACGTAAAGGACTTGGGAATAATTATGTCTGCTGATCTGTCGTTTAAAGACCATAACAAGACAAAGATCACAACAGCCAGGAAGATGACGGGGTGGGTATTGAGAACTTTCAAAACAAGGAAATAATGCCGATGGTGACACTATTCAAATCGCTAGTGCTCCCTCACTTAGAATACTGCTCAGTGCTGACGGCCCCGTTCAGGGCAGGAGAAATAGCAGAGCTGGAACAAATCCAGAGATCGTTTACGGCTCGCATTGAGCCATTGAAACATCTAAATTATTGGGAACGCCTTCAAGTCTTGAACATGTACTCATTGGAGCGGAGGGAGAGAGATACATGATAATATATACATGGAAAGTACTTGAGGGCCTGGTCCCAAATCTGCACACTGCCATAACAACATACTGGAGTGAGAGATATGGGAGAAAGTGTAAAATAAACCCAGTGAGGAGCAGGGGTGCGGTGGGGACAATACGGGAGCACTGTATTAACATCCGGGGTCCCAGACTATTCAACATCTTACCAGAAGATATCCGAAACACGGCTGGAACCAGTGTAGAAGCCTTCAAGAGGAAACTGGACAAATATCTTCACCAGGTGCCAGATCAACCAGGCTGTGATGGATATGTGGGGCAGCGGGCCTCCAGCAGCAACAGCCTGGTTGACCAGGCAAGCACCAGACGAGCCTGGCCCATGGCCGGGCTCAGAGAGTAGATACTCTCGAAACTCTTCAAAGGTATAAAGGTATATACCTTCCATTCCTCAGGCACTATATGACCCTCTACAGGTTTAACACTTTCCCATGCATTTTATAATAATATTAGTTAGCTAGAGTAGTCCCTAGGTTAATGTGCTGACCTGTTTAACCCTTTCGGGGTTTGGTCGTACTAGTACGGCTTACGCCCTGAGGTTATGGTCGTACTAGTACGCCTAAATTCTAGCGCCTCAAATCAAGCAGAAACAAGCTGTTAGGCCTAGATGTGATAGAATGGGTCTGTGCGGTCAGTGTGCGCAGTATAAAAAATTCCTGCACCACACAGTGCATAATGAGAAAAAAACTGACCGTGTTTTTGGTTTAAACGGCGACTTTGCAGTCTATTTTTGTATGATATTTATGTTTGTATTCTCGTTTTCTTAGTCTCATTTTATAGAATAGATGATATATTACAGAAATAGAGATAATTTTGACTGGTTTCACTATGACAAGTACCTTGAAACTGAGCGCAAAGTAGCGAAAATGTTCGATTTTGGCCGATGTTCACGAGTAAACAAATCACACCATGCGTCCAATACACATCAACTGGAGAGTCTAATATTCTTGCACAAGTGCGCTGATATTATTTATACCATTTTTACAATGATGCAGTTGTATGCATAACAGTAAATCTTCTATTTTTTGTGAGAATAAAAATTCAAAATGGAAAGCAAAAGTAATGTAAGAGGGGCCTGGAGACGTGACTAATGAACAGAGAAGATGTTATTTTAGTGCCAGGAATGTCTGCCTTGTTTATTATGGACCCTATTTTGAAATTGGCATCGTTTGAAATTTGTGTGAAATTGGCCAAATTGCCATTTTCTGACCACTATTTTGGGTTGTTAAAATTGGTAAATAGGCAGTTTCTTGTACTCAATCGATAGAAGAAATGGAGTTCTAGCGAAATAGCTATAATTTTAGTAGACTGAAACATTGGAATTTGCCGAAAATAAGGCTCAAAGTGGACGAAATCGCCAATTCGTAAATGTCATGGATACCGCTAACTCGTGAAAGCATAATTCCGTTAGTTTTCGATCACATTTCATAGTTTTTGTGGCGTTATGATCGGAAAAGATTCTCTTTCATTTCATAACAAAAAAATTTTTTTTTTAATTCGTGGACCCTGAGAACGAGTTTGAGAGACCCTTGGACCCTGAGAACGAGTTTCGGAGAGGGTCCTTGGACTAAAGGGTTAACTATATAGTAACTGAGAGGGAGGTTCACCATCTTTGGGGACGCTTGTTAATTTTGCTTTTCCTATTGTGCTCGGCGCCTTGCTGTAAAAAAATTTTTTTTTTTTAACATGCTGGCTCTGTCTCACCAAAGCAGGGTGGCCAAAAAAAGAAACTTTCACCATCATTCACACAATCACTGTCTTTACAGAGGCATGTAGGTACGGCAGTTTAGATGTGTCTCTAAACAACAAATAGCCCAAACTCCTTTAAAGTGTAGGCATTGTACTTTCCACCTCCAGGACTCATCTCCTGTTAACCAGTTTTCCTGAATCCCTTCACAAGATATTACCCTGCTCACACTCCAACAGCTCAAGTCCCAAAAACCATTTGTCTCCACTCACACATGCCTGCCTCATGTCCAGGCCCCTTGCACATAAAACCTCTTTTACTCCCTCCCTCCATCCTTTCCTAGGACGACTCCTACCCCTCCTCACCTCACTGAGGATTTATACACCCTCTTATTTTTTTGGTATTGTCTGGCTAAATTTTATTAAAAGGTAGTGTAGAAGACCTAGGGGTAAACCTTTATTTTTTTATGCCAACAGGTTCACGTTACATGAATGCCAGCATGCTGATTTCAATAATGCTCAAGATAAAATAATTGGCACGAGTGAACAGACGGCAAAGGTAGGTACTGACACTCCTAGGATACTTATAGTTTACCCTTAACCTCAGTGAAGTTTTGTAGACGAACTCTTTACATCAGCTCAGAGCACGTCCTCTTATTTAGTTCATCACATCCTTCTCATTAACCCATCATCCTTCTCATTAATCTAATCATTTTTCTGATGAAGCTCACTGCACAATTATAATGCTTGCATATTTAGTTTTGTATCACTGAATAATATAAACTTTTTGTTGTACAGTAGAACGTCATTTAGCACGATAGTTACGTTCCTGAAAAAGTCGTGTTAGATAATTTCGTGTTAAATAATTAAAAGAACTAATGGGAAAAATAGGGTTACGTTCCTGAGAGTCCCCAAAAAGCCAAACAAGTTTTTTTTAGACCAACAGATCTTACAAAAATAAAAGTGAATATGTAATTGTAGTTCATTATCGTGATGTATTATGTTGTTTTTACTGCTTAAGACTACAAATGTAATAGAAATAATAGTATTTACCTTAAATTGTGGGTGCTGGTGTTTGTGGATGATTGTGAAGAGAGTGGAGAGTTATGCTGTGGCCCTACTGGGCTGAGGTGGATAGTAGAAGTTCTTGAACTGAAGTCGATGGTTGAACTGAGTGTCTAACTTTAAGTCAGTCAAGCTATTCAGTAAGTCAGTCAAGCCATTCAGTAAGTCAGTCAAGCCATTCAGTAAGTCAGTCAAGCCATTCAGTAAGTCAGTCAAGCTATTCAGTAAGTCAGTCAAGCCATTCAGTAAGTCAGTCAAGCCATTCAGTAAGTCAGTCAAGCCATTCAGTAAGTCAGTCAAGCCATTCAGTAAGTCAGTCAAGCCATTCAGTAAGTCAGTCAAGCCATTCAGTAAGTCAGTCAAGTCATTCAGTAAGTCAGTCAAGTCATTCAGTCAGTCAGTCAGTCAAGTCATTCAGTCAGTCAGTCAGTCAAGTCATTCAGTCAGTCAGTCAAGTCATTCAGTCAGTCAGTCAAGTCATTCAGTCAGTCAAGTTAGTCAGTCAGTCAGTCAGTCATTCAGTCAAAGTCAAGTTAGTCAGTCAGTCAGTCAGTCATTCAGTCAAAGTCAGTCAGTCAGTCAAGTCAGTCAGTCACACAAACTTATGTTTACATCTTTTATGTGTACAAAGTAACACTTCATTACGGCCACGGGTTATGTCTTGTCTAATATCTTTGTTTTCTTCGTTAATTCAAGATCAAAACACAATTCACTCTTATTTTATTCTTCACAAACACAGCTGGCTTGTAGCCAGGACTTCTTGACGCGTATGAAATACGTACGAATGCTGGGATGGTGGGGTCCGTGGTGGGTGGGTAAGGCGAGTGGTGTCTTCTGAACCACAACAACAGTAGTAGTAACAAGACTGCTTGTGAGAATGGTTATTTGTTTTTCCTTCCCACAAACTGTAAGTAAGTTTATTCAGGTATACACAGATACAGTTACGAAGATTATCATACATAGCAGCATATGTGTAGAGAACCTAGGATAACCCAAAAAAGTCAGAGTGACAGTATTTCCATTGACTTACTTGGGTTATCCTAGGTTCTCTACACATATGCTGCTATGTATGATAATGTATGTAACTGTACTCACCTAATTGTGGTTGCAGGGGTCGAGACTCAGCTCCTGGCCCCGTGTATCTGAATAAACTTAGTTTGCAGGAAGGAAAAACAACAAATTCCCTTTTCCTCAAAGCATGAGGATTCTTAGGCAGTAAATAACCATGCGCTCAAAATTTTTCCCCTCCTGCCGAACCGTGTAATATAATCTTTACGTCGTGTAAGATGATAATGTGTCGCAAATCTTAAATCGTGCAATACCGGTAACGTGCAACATAATCTCGAGCTAAATGACGTTCTACTGTATACATATGCTAGCTGGCTATAAGTAAATGTTTATATGAATTGCTGAAGTAAACTGTAGTGAGTGTGTGTGTACAGACCATCCCATGAAGCATTCTACAGGGTAACCCATTCTACAGACCCGAGGTCTGAACACACACAACATCCTTGGAACTGAGTATTCCTCGAGAAACCCTCAGAAGGATTTTAAAAGCCCAGAAGTGTGTCCACACATTTGGGTCACCCTGTTTGAAGCACATGCCTGTTTCTTTTATGTTAACTCTGTCAATCTCCACAGCTTTATGACCTTAATACAAGTCAAGTCGTGAGCGAGTTTACACCGAAGTTATCGAACCATTACAACATCAACAAGGCTGTGTTGGATCCCTCAGATGACCTCATTCTTACCGATGGAGTCTTGTTTGACATACACACTGGCAAGCAAGTATGTAACACTTATTATAATCATGGGGGAGCGTTAAACTCGTAGGGATTTTACAGCACCTGTGGGGGTAGAAGGTATTCAGGAAACTGGAGCACATCCAATTCCCGAGATCAAGAGCCCCTCACTTAGCAGTGTTGTAAAGTGGATTGTTTTCATTCCTTTATAGTTTCAAGGCCTTTTGAGGCTTGCATTTGTTTAATTACTTAGTGTGTGGATAAAGATTATGCTGTGTCGTTGATATAATTCATTTTTATTCTAGTATTTCGCTTCTGGATATCTTGAAAATCTCTCATCCTGAAAACTGAATGATAGTCTAGGATGGACTGAAATATTGTTTTAAGATTATCTCTAATTTGTGAGTTGCAAATAGCATCCATTCTTATCTTTCTAATAACCATTAGTAATAAATTATTCTGTATAAGTTTGTTACTTGATAAATGAGCTTAAAAAAAAATTCACCAACAGATTCACAAGTTTGACAAGATCAACCCTATACTTAACGGTGTGTTCCATCGTAATGGCCTAGAAATCATCAGCTCCTCTGAGATTTGGGACCTGAGAACATTTCACCTCTTAAGAACTGTGCCAGTACTAAATCTCTGTGATGTCGTCTTCAACCACACCAACGATGTTATATTTGGCATCACTGTGGGCGACCAGCTTGACGAGTTTCAAGAGAATGCCTTTGAAACATCGTTTAAGACGGTAGATGCGGCAGATTACTCCAGTATAGGTAATAAATGACATATTTTATAAGTTTATAGAGTACCCCTACATTTTGATTTAATATACAGTGGACCCCCAGATTACGTCATTATTTAGTTTCAGAATGTTGTTCAAGTGCCGTTACCGAATGAATTTTTTCCCATAAGGAATAATGTAAATTAGATTAGTCCTTTTAGACCCCCAAAAATACACTTACAAAAATACACTTACATAATTGTTCGAGTTTGGAGCATATCGTAAACCGGGGGTCCACTGTACAGTGGACCCCCGAGTAACGAGCAAAATTCATTCCAGAAGCCTGCTCAAGTGCCATTACCGAACGAATTTTCTCCCTTAAGAAATAATGTCAAGTAGGTTAGTCCATTTCAGACCCCCAAAACTACACTTACAAAAGCACTTACAATATTTTACTTACATAATTGTACGATTTCCGGGGTGCTCGTAACTCGGGGGTCCACTGTATATGTATTGTACAATTTAATTATGACTCAAAATCGGTGTTCCACATTTTTGGTGGTTTTCACTTGATTATTATAATTAAAAAGAAGTGCTAAACCCACTAGGGTCATACAGGTTTTCAATTGAGCCATTGTTTATTATGTTCGGTGCTTTTTCTGCCTTTTCGCTCAACAGTTGCACAAGGAAAAGATGACCACCACTGTATTTTAGGGTAAGTATTGTATGTACTGTGTATTTTACTTTTGTATCTGTTTTTTTTTTTTTTTTTATGCCTAGCTGTATTGAGCATTTAGTATATGATAGTATAAACACATCAGGCATTTTAGAAGCATTCAATATTGAAAAAAAAAATAGAATTTTCACTTATCGCTGGGGATCGGGAACCTTACAGCTGTAAAAACAGGGTCCTCATGTATACACGTAGTATAAATGTATTGTTGTCAGTACTGTATTTATATCCATCATTTTCTTCTTTAGCCACAGTTGATGTTCGCCGCGTGGTAAGCTCGCTGGCTATCAACCGAAATGACACGCAAGTAGCCTTAGTAGAAACAGAGAATGGCACCGATGACTTAACAGATGATGCAGTAGTGAGAGTGTATGAGATCGGCATGACCAGACAAGATGATGATGAGCTGGTGGGTGTCATGCACGTCATCTCTACTTGTGCTGTAATACACCTCTTTAACACAGATATTACAAAGATATTTACATTGCAAACACACTGATTATGTGTGAATGATGGTGAAAGTGTTTTTCTTTGAGTCACCCTGCCTTGGTGGGAGATGGCCGATGTGTTAAAAAAAAATTACATTGCTATTCTGGATTATACTTCAGTTATTATAATCAAAACTACTCTCTAAACCCACAAGGGTCATGCAGCACAGGATGTGCTAAAGATGTAGTATGCAAAGATTAAAGACCAGCAAGGGTGAGGAATGCTAAGGGAAAAGGATTATATTTTAAGCTTTCTCTTATGCAACAATTGATTATCTTAATATTGTCTTGTTCAGGGAAGAGCTGTTGCTTCATGTAATCTTTTAGCATTGAACATATGTTTCATATTTATTGGTCAATATAGAAAAGTTTTAAATAGTTGAACATTCAGTTTACTGATTGATGCTTTACCTAGTAAGACATTGTCTTGACTTATTTGAGCTTTTAATCTGCAACTCTGTAGCTTTATAGCCTCATGATATATAAATCCAGAAAGTACATTACTTGTGTTGCACAGCCTGATGAAGATGATGATGATGATGACCTTGGTAATGAAGAGGATGACTCTGATAGTGATGATGATCCTGAGCAAAATTCACAAGATGATAATGATGGTGAGACAATATGAATTTTGTTTGCTTTGTTTTCATATTCAAATTATTACCACAACACAGTGAACCCTCTAATTAACAGACTAATGAGGGGAGGGGGTGTACATTATTGTTTATAGTCCAAATTATAAAACATTTTTCACGATCATCATACAAATGGATAAAGTTTGGAATCTGTGAACTTGATCTGTTAATTCAGAAGACTACCAGACACAAAAAATATTGTAACTCGTAAAACAATACAGGAATTGCAAATAAAATGAAGGTGAATGTACGATGGTACTTTTGTGAAGTAAAATACATTATATGTACTAATTTTACAGCAATTTTACTAAACGTTTGTGGTGGAAAGATTAGGTGATTCAGAATAACTTTGATTCTGAATCAGATTATATTTTTATTGTTATGGGGAAGCACCAAGCCCATAGGGGTCATATAGTGCCTGGGAGGCATTCAGGTTTGATCCAAGAAAGGGAGAGTTCAATTCCTTGGATTAAGAGCACCCCCCTCACTGGCATCAAAGAACCTCCCTTGAGAGTGTTCTGAATTAGAGGAGCTTTAAAGGTTCAATAGTAAAATTGTAGATGGCAGAGAAGTAGTAGTAATTATTATTAATGTCATGGAGAGCACTTAAGCCTGTAAGTCATACAGTGCTAAAGTAACATTAGCATGAGCACATAGCATTGTTTGGAGCGGCAGCTTAGCGAGGGGTAGATAGTAATAGAAAAGTTAGTCACAGGTGAGTGTTGCCAGATGGTGTGTTGCGACACTGGCAATTGTGTTAAACAGTATGTAAAATATTTCTCAAGAGTTCATTATATAGTGAAGCAGATGTCTCTTGCATCTAGTAACAAAGAGTGAAAACTAATCTCTTCTAGGTGCACACCAGTGAGAAGGGAATTTCTATATTAATAGGGAATATAAAAGTAGTGTGCAGCTCCCATTTCTTAGAGGGAAAAGGCGGTGAATATTAACAGTATGTTTTAAAAGGGGTAATGTGAAGAAATTGGCACAGGCCACAAGGTGTGACTGCATCATGTTTGCTGCCTTAGTAATTTTTCCATTGTGCATCATGTACATTTTTCAGAAGGCAGCCAAGGTGGAGATGACGACGACGATGGCGAAGACAATGGTGACGACGATGATGATGGTAACTTCAGCAATATTTCAAGTCTTTTATTTGAGAATTCAGATAGTGAAGATTCAGACTCATCTGGTGGTGCAGTATACTTTGAATTGAATGGTGATGGAAATCCTTCTGACCCATCTAATGCATCACTAAGTGCTTGGCTACAAGAAAATGATGACGAGGAGGAGGAGGATGCTGAAGATGAGGATTATGAACCTACAGAATAAGGATTACAGTAATACAAGGTCAGGATTCCATATAAGCCAATATTTGTCTTTCTGCAAGTTGTGGCCCGTACAAAAGTTATCAATAGTGGGGGTAGTCTTCCTGGAGTCACGTGGCCATTGGATAGCCCAGTTGGGAAGATGCCACGAGTGGTAGAAAAGTTCTGCATATTGTGATAAGTGGAAAAGTTAGATATGCAGAAGTGTGAAGTACACTTGGGCATAAGCTTGGAAAGTATGAAAATAAAGAGAAAGAAATATTTTTTTGGTTTTAACATTCAAATTCATAAATAAATTCTCTCTTTATATTTTAGCTGTCATTTGTTTTCATATAATTTGAAGATATATAATTTCAGTTTACTCTACACTTAGTTTATTTTGTTGTCCAATCTGCGTTCATATAACTGGCTATAAGTACATTACCAGAGTGAAGTCATTGATTTTAATTCATATAAAAACATAATTTAGTATATAACAGTTTTTAATTTTCTGTTAAAAATACATTGTCCATCCTTTTCAATTTCAAATATGGTAAGAATTTTGTTAGTGACTGGTTATTTCAATGTGGATAGTTCAAATTATTGTGGTACTGTATATCAAGAACTGGTCAAAGGCTGCAGTTTTTTAATGACCAAAGTCTTAATATCGTCTATTCTGAAAATGTAATATATTCAATTAAATTATAACTATTTTAACAATGAAAAATTTAAGAAAAGATTTGTCTTTAATTCCAAAAGCCCAATTCAATAAATTTAGTGTTTAAATGCCATGATTCTTATGTTAATTTTTCATTTACAAACATTGACATTTGAGCTCCATTGTGTGGCCATGAAGCAACATTTGCACAGTTGCTAAATGTCAACTTAGGTCAAAGACTAGGCCAACCTTTTTAGCAGAGGGTACCTACTATATTCACAAGAAAACATTTAAACGTTTGGAATTTGTGCAGCACAAAAAAAAATATATATAATTTTGTAAACATTAATAGCTTGAATCATGCCTTTGTGAGCCTGTAGATGTGTATTCCAACCTATAAACATTTATTTGTAATATTCGTCAGAAGTACTGTGATATTGGTTAACTTTTAAATTTAGTGAATACTGGAATGCAAGCTAATGATAAAGTAATGATAAAAAGAGATTTGAGAAAACAGACAAACCTTTATTATTTGAGGTGCACATTTCATTTACAAGTGTGAACTTAGACATGGTCATACATGCAGTATATATGCTATTTTTCTTTTTGGGTCACCCTGCCTCGGTGGGAAACAGCCGACGTGTTTAAGAAAAAATACACATATATATGTAGTAGAGAAGGTAGTATCAAGTAAGGTTTGCCAGTGAGGAGCTTATTGGCAAAGGTTAGCGAAGCTAAAACCCTGGGTAGCTTAAAAACAGGTTTAACAACTGAATGAAAAAAGTTGCATTTGAAAAGGACCTGCCTAGCATAGGCCAGTGGACTTTCCTTCAGTGCTCCTCCATTCTTATTTGGCGTGTGCATGGCACACGCCCGGGAATGTTGATTTTATTTGTTTCTCTTGCAAATTATATGGGCAAAAAGCCATATAAATATGTCTATATTTGTAATTAAGGCTGCTTCAAAAGACTCTATTAAAGAGAACCACACCAACATGATGTTGAGTTCAGCCCATACCCAATCTATAAGATGTGGGACAGTTTTCCTATGCACCACATAAGCATTTTACTTGTTGATGTGGCAGTTGTACTCATGTTCTCCCAGTTTGCCTCATGTACACTTTGTTGTAGCCTTTACTAGAGATGGTATATACACCTGTGGTATAGTTGGCCACTGTTGTTTAGCTAGGCTTGTGTGAAGTCCTTGTGGTGACAGTGGCAGAGTCTGTTTTAACTTTCCTGGAAATAGGGACTAGGGTCAGGATCAATCTTCTTGTGGTGTTTTTCTCAACTTTAGGAATATGGTGTATACTAATGGCCTTTTGTTGGCAAGTGTTTATACTATTCATAGGAAAATTTAAGGACCTGAATGTATTAGTTATGTAGGCAAGTTATTGTTAAGCAACTCAGCACCACATATTCTATGGGCTTAGAGAAAGAAGTCAATGAGGACTCTTGATTCTCATGGTCTTATTGGAGTAACAATTGGTTAAATTATCTTCATTGGTAGGTTTACTGTATACCTTGTAAAGAAAACCTTTGGGTTTTCTAATGATGAAAGAGAAGAAGGGCTGCCAATCACTTCTAAACATCATTAGAAAATACAATGGTTTTTTATATGGCATACAGAAAACCTACCAGTGAAGATTTAACCCATAAGAATCAGGAGGTATCCTCTTTAGCTTCTTTCTCAGAGCCCTTAGAATATACAGCACTGAGCTTTGAACGATAAACTTGCCTACATAACATTGTCCTTAACCTTTCCTGTGAATATTATCAATATAAGACCATTAGTATCCATCAGATCCCTAAAATTGAGACCACCACAAGAAGATTTATCCTACCTACAAGGGACACAGCCCTTATCCTAGCCCCAATTTTCAGGAAATGTAAAAATGTGGACTCCCACGGTCACTACAAAAACTCTCAAGGACATCACACAACCCAAGCTGAAAAACAGACCAACATTCTGTAGGTGTATATACCATCCCTTGTAAAAGCTACAAAATGTACATAGAGGCTTATTAATCAAGGGGGGAGCGCTAAACCCGTAGGATTATGCAACGCCTGTGGGGGGGAATGTGGAAGGTATTCAGGGAACCTGAGCAGAGATCCAATTCCCTTACCAACATCAAGGAACCTTCCTTGAGGGGCCATACATAGAAGAAACAGAGAGAACACGAGTACCTCTGTTGCATCAATGACAACAATGCTTGTGTGGTACACAGGAACACTTTTTCACATGTTATAGACTGGAATTTGGCAGAACTTTACTACAAGAGTAGAAAGTGTTTATCAAGGAACTCTAATTATGACTACAAACTATTACTCAGAAAGAAGAGCTTTCAATTTGGCATTTCCTCATCATACTCTAAGAGGTGGAATAAATGTCATTCCCAGGTAGAGGAATGAGTCACTTGTGCAACATGTCACCAGCCAGTGGCTTCTTCAGTTCATACAGAGAAAGGTAGTTTGAGGTCATCAGTCCCTCAGCCTGGAGTCAGCGTTCAGTCCATAAATCTTGAAAACTTGTCAGTTTTCTACTAAACTATTTATATATCATTCATAGGTAGCCGAGCACTAAAGCGGCCATCATACCTACCAAGCTTGAATGTACTAGCCATTTAAGAATGGAATTAGAGAGCACTGCAGCAAGCCTACTAGCCCATGCTAGGCAAGTTCTCAAATGCATCCCTTCTCTCCCAATTGTCCAACCTACTTTGAAGCTATCCCAGGTTTTGGCTTTAATGACCTTGTTTAGCACATTGCTCATTGTCAACCTTCACCTGATGTTACCTTCCTCCCTACATATGTATATGAACAGATTTAGCACTTAGTTATGATTATAATAATATATGAACAAGTCTGATTTCCTGGAGTCACTTAAGTGCACTATGAATAATATTATGTGTACCTCTAATAAATATTCTTTTTTATTGCCATAATTTCATTCTTCAAAACTGTGGCTTCAGCATTTCTTATATTCTCTAATTTTTATCTCATTTCAATATTTTTTATATTATCTTTACAAGGCACTAAACCTGCATAGATCATACAATACTACATACTGTATTGTCCTATACAATCAATATTGAATGTTTAAAAACTTCAGGAGTAAGTGAAGGAAGTTTTTAAAGACTTGACTAAAGGAGTGATGTTGCACTCCATTTCTGGTGAAGTTTATGATGTAAAGAATGTAGTTCAGCACAGTCTCTAAACACTGGCAAGTAGGTAGACTTGCATTAATTTGGCAGCCTAACAACAAAGTGCTAAAAATTGACAGGAAAAACTTCTGGGGAATTTGGTATAGCTAACAGAGAGAAAAAATTAGTCATTCAATATGAGACAGAACTGATTTTTTTTTTTTTTTTTTTTATATTTTATATTTTTTTATAATTATGTGAACCTAAAGAACGTACACACCCAGCTGTATCTGCAACATTAATTCATTTCTTATGCATATATACATTATAGAAGAGGGTATGTTAGGAACGACTCAAGACTAAAGCTTGGGTTAACTTGTTAGGGCATCATTATGTACTACAGGTTATCAAAATAATAAAGGAATAGCAGCTTTCACATATCTCAGTAGTCCCACCTTTGTTGCAGACACACACTGCTGACATAACTAACTACCAACCTTTTATCTGATATTCACTCTACACCTCCACCTCCCTGAGTTACACAGTGCTGTATGACCTTACAGGTTGAGCACTTTCCATGAACAATCACACTTCAGACATTAATACTTTACTATATGTGGTATATACACAGGACTGTATCTACTGAAGGTGAAATAAAGTTTGTCACTTGGTAAAATATTTTTGCCAAGAGTAGCGAGAACAGGAGAGTGCAAGGCAGGAATATGCTTTAATGTGTTAGAAATCAAATTGCTTGAGAAGCACTGGTGTGAAGGATTCTATATTAGTTATCTTTCACAAGTCACAGCAGTGGGCAATTCCTGTATAGTAATACAGCATAATTTTTACATGAGCCTCGTAAATACTGCTGAAAATGGTATAAAATAACGACAAGTTGAAGATTAAGACGTGCAACAGTTGGGTATCTTTATTGATGAAATGTTTCACTTACACAGTAAGCTTTTTCAGTCACTATAAAAAGAGCAGTAGAAATGAAATACAGTGGACCCCGAGTACGAGCACCCCGGAAATCGTACAATTATGTAAGTATAATATTGTAAGTGTATTTTTTGGGGGTCTGAAATAGACTAACCTACTTGACATTATTCCTAAAGGGAGTAAATTCGTTCGGTAATGGCACTTGAGCAGGCTTCTGGAAAGAATTATGCTCGTTACTCGGGGGTCCACTGTACTAAAGATGGTGTGTAGGCAAAACATTTCATCAATAAGGATACCCAACTGCTGCATGTGTCTTAATCTTCATAACTATTGTAGGGCCTTAGGAGTTTTGTAAAATACTATGTATTTTGTGTATTTTTTATAAACTATACTGTAAAGCTATATTTCAGAATTTGCAGGCTTTAATAGGAAAAATGGCAGATGAAGATATTGAATTATGTGGACTTGTACAGGAAAAATAAAGGTGCTTTTGCCACGGGGTTAAAACAATTTTGCCTATATTTTTTTTATTCCTCTGAAATATCTAGCTACTTTCATTTTTTATGTATATATGATGTACCTGTATTAGAATATTTGTTATAAAAAATGTTCATGCCATACTTGCAGTAATCATTTTCCTATTAGTTTACGTTAACTTTTCACATACAGATATGTACGACTAAAATATTTTTGTTTTTATACAGTTGAATACAGGACTCATAATTCCTGCTGGTTAGGTTCCTGAAATCAACACTTGGAGAAATTGCTACTTATGGTGTTTATAATATATGGGAAATATACGGTTCCACTCTTATACAGTCATCCCTCCGTTTTCGTGTATCTCTGTTTTCGTGTATTTCAGTTTTCGTGTAGTTTTCGTGGAAAATTGCCCTCTGTTTTCGTGTGATTCCCTCCGTTTTGTGCTCGGTCCAGAACCTGTCCACCAGTGCCGCGCACATACAAAGGCCGTAGGCCACCACCCACGCACCTCCCACGCACATTGCCACGCAGTCTAGCATTGTTT